>MU968426.1:1500454-1727042 GCA_034641835.2 Pinus albicaulis | reverse complement strand
GCTCTCCTTGGTCTGAAGGCTTGGCACTCATATCAAGATAGTGTCAATGGTTGGGAGAAGTTGCCGGGATGGGAGCACCTTTCGGCGGATCTCATGCAGGAGGAGATAAGCAGGACTACTCGAGATGGATCTTCATCAAAGGGAGCTGATGAAGAAAACTGCGCTTTGGTCGCCAAAGCAAAGAAAGGGAAGGGTAAGAAAACCTCTCATTCTGGTGCAAAGGGCAAGAAGCAGGATATGGCGAAAGTGAAGTGTTTTCACTGCCATGATCACGGTCATTATGCTACCAATTGTCCAAAGAAGAAGAAGAACAAGCAAGCGGGAATATCTGCAGATGGAGAAGCTTTGGATTCACAGTTCGAGCTTGACTTTTCACTGATCGCATGCTTGGTTTCAAGTGTGATGGGATCGGTATGGTTCTTGGACAGCGGTGCGTCATTTCATATGACGGGAGATCGGGATTTGTTCTCAGATCTGGAGGACAAAGATTTGGGTGTGCACATCGATATGGGCGATGATGGTAGATACAGTGCGACTGGTATCGGTACCATATCCTTTCAGAGGGAGTCTGGTAAACCCTTTGTATTGAAGGATGTCATGCATGTACCTGGATTGAAGAAGAACTTGATCTATGTGGCGATGTTGGAGGATAAGGGGTATGATGTGGTCTTCAGCGAAGGAAAAGCCTTCCTGCGCAGTAAGACTACTAGAGAGACCCGGAAGATAGGGGTTCGAACCAAGAACCTTTATCAGTTGCAGGTAGATGGCTGCGCAGCTATGGCATGCAAGGCGGGAGAAGTGGTGAGCAGGGATGATGAGGGCGAACTGTGGCACAGGAGATTGGGCCACCTTCACCATGGAGCTTTGAAGATTCTGCAGCAGATTTCTACTGGGCTTCCTAAGGGCACCCTTGCGCAGTCAGATCAGTGTAAGGGGTGTACTTTAGGGAAGTATGTGAAAGCCACCTTTCATGAGAAGGATAGTCGCGCCACAACGATCCTTGAGAGAGTTCACACGGACGTGTGTGGTCCTTTCTCAGTTGCTTCGACAGCAAAGCACAAGTATTATGTGATCTTTGTTGATGATTTCTCTCGAAAGTGCTGGATCTTCTTCATGCAGAAGAAGAGCGATACATTCGCGAAGTTATGTGAGTTTAAAGCACTGGTCGAGAAGGAGTCGGGGAAGAAGGTGATTGCTCTAAGGAGTGATAACGGTGGTGAATTCATCTTGGCTGAATTCAAGGAGTTCTGCAGCGCAGAAGGGATTCAGAGAGAGCTCATCGCACCCCATAACCCACAGCAGAACGGGGTGGCTGAGCGGAAGAACAGAACGATCGTGGGTGCTGCACGGGCGATGTTGCATGATCGGGGCCTACCCCTTCATTTGTGGGCTGAGGCATGCAATACAGTAGTGTATGTGCAGAACCGTTGTCCTCACAAGGTTCTTGGCATGAGTACACCGGAGGAGGCTTATTCTGGCAAGAGGCCTGACATTTCCCATTTGCGGATCTCTGGCTCTCCTATCTACATGCATGTGACGAAGGATGCAAGAAGGAAGCTGGATCCAACCGCTGAGGTTGGAATATTTGTGGGGTACACTGATACACCTCACAACTATCGGGTGTATTTGTCAGACAGTCGCAAGACTGTTGTGCGACGGGATATAAAATTTCGGGAGGAGAAAGCCATGCAGTGTTCGCTTGAGAGGGAGCTACACTTGCATGCAGATGAGGAGCTGTTAGTTCCTAAGGAGGAGCTTCCGGATGTGGATCAGCCACAAGAGGAGGTTCAGGAGGTGGAAGAAACCACCCAGGCAGCGCCAACCATTAGAGGGCGCATGCGCACTACAAAAGCTGAGCGACTGGCTCGGGATGCAGAGAAGGTTGTAGGACCACCTACAGCACAGCGCAGACAGAGGTAGTCACCGGATCGGTACACTGGATACATGGCTCTTGTGAGTCAATGTGTTGTGACAGAGCCATCCTCTTTTGAGGAATCTGTGGAGGAACCTGCATGGGTTGATGCCATGATTGAAGAATATGATTCGATCGTCAGGAACAGTGCATGGGAGATTGTCCCAAGACCAGTGAGGAAATCAGTGGTGGGTTCGCGATGGATCTACAAGGTGAAGCAGGCGGTTGACGGGAGTGTGGAGAAGTATCAGATCTGGACAAGGTGTTGAAAATGCAGCAAGATGATGGAGCTTAGTGAAATGAATTCGCCTTCACTAAGTGGGCCTGCAGGCAAATTCTGGCGCAAAGTCTATTTTTAGACTATGTATATTTTTAGACTATGTCTATTTTTAGACATATGGAGCATGGTCCGGGGATTCCAGTATGAGATTCTTGGAGCATTGGTCATGTTGGTAAAAATAGATGGGACTCTATTTTTGTGACCTATAGGTGGTAAGAGTCAAAGTCTATTTTTAGGTGCCTCTCTAAAAATAGGGAAGTCAGTATTCATCTAGTCAGTATTCTGTATATTTGGACTATAAACTTAGGTTTATCTCTTGGAGCACTTCGATTACGAGCCGCAGAAGTGGCTCATGCTGCATACGACGAGGAGGAATTACGTATTCTGAGTTCCAGTATCATGCATGGTTGACTTCGGTTAGGACTTCAGTGGCAGAAGTTTGGTGGAGTTAATGAGACAGATAGTGGAGTTGTGTTCTGTTTATTTTAGTTGAACTAGTTGAGATTAGTTTAACTAGCTAATCAATTAGTTATGAGTGGAGTGAATTAAATATTATTTAATTCATTAATTAGTAACTCATTATTCAACTCAAGAACACATCGGTTCACTACAGTGCATGATCAGTTCAGTGGAGACCAGTGAAAGAGGTAGATGAAAGGGTGGAGTTAGCTATCAGTGGCGACATCAGTTGTGCATGAGATTTGCACCACACTTGGAGGATTTGTCCATGACAATTGCGCAGTCAAGACAAGGAGATTCGAACCTTGGATCTCTATATAGACAGGCCTGGATTGCGCAATAGAAGCAAGGAAATTGGCGGTGAGTTTTGAACCAGTAACCTGTTCAAAACTGAGCTAGATTGTGGGTAACTGTATGAGAAAGTACTGAGTACTTGTGAGGAGTATTTTACTGAGTTTGTTACTTGATTTATCCATTATAATATACACAATAGCTGCGGGGTTTTCAGCTCTAAGCTTTCCCCATACATACTGTGTTAATGTGTATGATGATTTGATGTGTTATCGCTTGATTTTATTTCCGCATGTTTGATGATCTGAGTGGAAGAGATTATGTGTTGCATATAAATTCGAATTTTATGTGATCAGGATAGTCTCGGTGGATAATTAATCATTATTCAGCAAATTTCTACGCAAGGGGGGAGCTGAAACTCAGAAAAACAGAGGCTGAAATAGCTAAAAATCTTCCACAAAAAGTGGAGGGTACTGAAGCCCTAGGGGGCTAGGTTCCCACTTAGATGAGCTGAAACAGATCAAAACCAGGTCAAAGCAGGTTGAAACAGAGGCTGGAAGACCCTGACAGAAGCTTCAGCAGAACCCAGAAAAATTGCAGAAAAAGAGCTGAAAAAAGGGCAGGTCGCAGTTTCTGACCTGTTTTCAGTGCAGGTCACAGAAAAGAGGCTGAAAAGTGCGACCTGGAGGTCCAGGTCGCAGGTTTTGGGTTGAAAAAGTGCAACCTCCCGTTTCGGTTGTCTCGGCGGCAGATTTTCAGAAAAGTTGCCATCTCAATTGCGGCTGGTGTCGCTTACCTGCGCAATAGGGCCAGAAACACACGGAAGTTAGAAATTTTAATGTTTTAGGGTTTTATGTGAGAAAAACAACATAAAAATAGGGAAAATATTTAGCTGAAAAGAAACCCTAGGGTCTGAAGTAGCTGGATATGCAGGAATATGAAAAACGACAGCGGTCGTAATTTAAAACCCGTGTGGAGTCGCCATTTTTTAGTATGAATCCTTTGTCGAAGTGTACGAAAAAGGACCACTTTAGCTACGCATAACTAATAGCCCTAACAACAAAAGTGGCTGCCAATATCTTCAGATCTGCGGTTAGTTAGACATAAAAGAGCTGCAAAAACCAGATCTATGCATGGAAAGATATTAAGCAGAAAAAATAAGGGTTTGCTCCATATACCAATAGACAAGACAAGAACAATTTTTGAAAGAATTTTTATATTAATGGGGCACCTGGGAGGAAAACAAGAAGGCGTATCCAATTCTCCTTGGTGGGATGGGTTCTTGGAAGTCCTCAGCACTTCAGATCTAAGATTTCTCTCTCTTGTTGGTGTAGAAAACCCACACAAAGAATGGAACTCAAAGGGAGCTCACACAGCAAATGGCAGAAAAGGGTGACCAAGTGTATAGATCCCGAGTGATCTAATAGGAAACAAAAGGTGAAGAATGGTAGGAAAAACCCTCCTATTTATAACAAAATATTGGGTCATTCTAGATCTTGGTGCATGGGTTAACCAGATCTAGATCCACTTTTTATGGAATATTTTATTATATTTGTTGGAGGGAAAAGGTATTGGACTTGGGTCAAATCCCTTAATTTGTCAAAAATAAATAAATAAATGATTTATTTATCTTTTTAAGGAAGCGGTTAGAAGATAATCAAATAAATAATGATTTATTTAATTATTTAAGGAAGTGGTTTAAAGATAATTAAATAAATAGTGATTTATTTAATTATTTGTGGGTGATTTGGTCATATTTAACAAGGAATATCATCTAAATAAGGTTTAAATAATTATTCCTAGAAAATAATAAGATAAATAAAGGTTTATCTAATTAATTTCTTTGATTTTGGGTTAAACATGACTGAGAATAATAATTAAATTATGGTTTAATTAATTATTCCATGAGGAAAATCAAACAAATATAGGTTTGTTTAATATTTCCTTTTGGGGTTTTCTGTTTAGACCATAAACAACCTAATAAATGTGGTTTATTAAGTTATTTAACATAGTGAAGGCAATTTTACTTAGGGTAAAATTGGTCTTACATGGTGTACTTGGGTCCATCTAATGATAATAGGTTAGATGACCAAAAAATGGTGTAACACTTTCCATTTTCAAGTTGCAGCACAACTTCCTATTTTTAGTAATTTTTTCGGTTCCTCGACTTCAAGAGCCATTTTGAGGCCATAAACGACGCTTTTTGGGAAAATAGGGAGAAACATGGGTCCATGGATCGATGTTTCTCACACCAAAAGTTGTAGTCCTCGGAAAGATCTTTCTAACGAGCTATTGAGTGCATAAAACAGATATCGGCTACCAAAGTTACGTCCCTGAGAAGTTGAAACACCAATTTACCCAAACGGGGCCCACAGTTTTGGTACTTCATCTCCTAGGGTTAGGTTTTGGGATGTTTCATATTTTACATTGTTTCTCAACAATAAATAGGCCTTCAAGCCTCATTGTAACACAATTCAGGAGCTGGTAGCCGACACATCTCTTCTCAAAGATAAGCGCTTCTATTTCCATTATATTTTTAATAGGCCTTTGAGTGTCAATGTAACGTAGTTCAGAGGCCTGCGTACACCACATCTCTTCTCGAAGATATGCTACCAACGCCCTAGCTTGTTTCCATTATGTTTTTAAGCCTATTTCAGTCATTCTTTTATTAATAAAATGAAGCATTATTTCCACTGCATCTCTGTGTCTATGGTTATATCTGTATTTTTTTTGTGTTCCTGCATAAATCCAGATCATGGATTAAGCACCTTTGGGTGTGAACAGGGATTGGATCATGTTGATTTAGTCAAATTTGACAAAATCAACAAAATTGTCATGGAGGAGCAGTCTTTATGATAAGACAACATAGTTTTAGTGGAGGACAACTTGCATGAGCTTGGTGGCAAGTATGGATGGGACCCAATGTGAATAGACTCTCATGTTATATATGGAGGGGATCGCAACCATTTTTATTCATGTTTTAGATTATTATTGATATTGGTCTATTTAGACTTTTTCTTCCTCTTACTGTTTAGCGGGGTTGTTGTGATGTTTAGCACAAGGGTGTTCCTGGTCAGGAATCCTTACCTCATCCTCACAAAACGAGAGGTTCTCTAAGCTGCATTTCCTCATTCTGACATTCTGGCCAAGCTACCTTCTTCAACTACAACATCATTTTTTTTTAGATCTGGGTTGTGTTGCAGGGTGCAACAAAGGAGGATCACATAGAGCTGTTTCTAGGCTTGTTTTTTAGTGGAGAGGTAGCCTATCCATTGTAGGATCAGCAAGGAGGGCTCCTGGGAATATTTTCACATCTTTGGAATCAGGCCAACCATCTACCATCCCTCACAGCGCAATCACAATTCTGAACTACATTATTTTTGTAGGCAATCGCTAGAAGGGTTCATTGAGCTCACCAGGAGGGTCTATTTCTGAGTAGAGGGATCAGCCTTCTATTTAGAAATACCATTGGATGAGGACATCACCATTTCAGATCTGTCATAGCCTCATTTCATATCAGATCTAGTTTTCAGTGGCATAATAACCCCAGGTTTATTTGTCACATTGTATATTTCTTAGTCTTTCTAGCAATATTTTTTGGGTTGGCTAGAAATCTTGTATTAGAGCCCACATATTCTTTTCTAGGCATTTCTTTAGTGTCTCTCAGCCATATACCATTTATGTATGTTATATCAGTAGCTACACTGATATAGATAGCATTGTCACTGCTCTCCGACATTCTATATAGTTGCAACAACTCATGTACTGATTGTTCTAATCATTGGAGGATTGTTCTTATTGCTTGAGTGGCTTGTCCATCAAGATATTTTTGTATATTGTTGCTGATATATTAATAAAATTATGACTGCATATTGATCCCTCTCATGTCATGATCATATTTTCTGTGTTTTACATTATTATGCCTTATATTGCTGCTATTTCCAATTTGGAATATTACAGTGGTATTAGAGCATAATCTTGGCTCAACCTGTGCATTCAAGACATTATGCCATTAGAAGGAGAAGCTTATTATCACAGAGAAGATAAGTTTCATAGAAGGAAAAAAGGCAAGACTCAATTATTTGCAGAAATGAAGAAAGAGAGGATATCCCAGCTTCTTTTCCAAACTATGAAAATTATCAAAGAAGATCTCAAGGAGATGAAAGGGGAGGAGTGTAGAAAATTCCTAAAGGGCTTGAAAGTGAAGAAAGCCCTAGATATTCATGATATGAGTGTGGATATTCAGCCACACATGCATATCCACAGTGCAGTTTGTTTCCCACATTTATTGCAGGAAGGATGGAGGAAGAAGATGCACCAAGGGAGGAGACCTTGAGTGACTATCTTCGGGAGTATGAGTCTCAATCATGGAGATTCAAAAAGCACTTGTAATTTCAAGGGTTTTTCCAACTCAAGGAAGACAGAGGATCCAACAACCATAATAGAAGTAAGAGAGGTAGAATATTTCTATCTAACTTTTATGGATCAACAAAGTGCACAACCAAAGCTTGGGTGAATGAGCTAGATTCCTATTTCTAGCTACACCAAGTTTCAGAAAAGGAGATCATTAGAGTAGCAGTGCTGCACCTCAAAGGTATGGCCCATGATTGGTGTTTTTGTAGTTCTATTTCATTTAATCATGCAAATTTAAACACTTATGTTGGGTTCACTAAGAAATTAGTGAAAATATTTGATATTAAACATTGTGAGACATCTCTTGTTGAACCCAAAAACTCAAAAACATTGCATGAGTTGGAGAGATCTATTTTTCCAACTCCACTCCTTATTTCTGTTGAAGGCGATAAAAAAATGCATGATTCCTTTCCAAGGGAAATATATCCACTTCTTGAAGAGCCTTCTTCTATAGATGAAGACATGGAGGTTCCTCCTTCAAGAGAAGACCAAGATCAAGGGTCTCTCATTGATGATGAGGAATTCTCAAATACTGATGAAGAGGATGAGAAAAGAAAAGCTAAAAGCATTGTACCATTAGGAGGAGATCCATCACCACAAGGATATGGGAAGGGAGACATTTCTTCCATTAGAGGAGCCCTTGTGTCTTTGCAAGGAGTTCCAAATGATTCAACAAGTGGGAACCAAAACACAATTCTGGAGCAACATGCATCAGTTTTTGTGGATTGTGAGATGGAAGGGAAAGAAAGGAAGGATCAAAATCAAGGGATGATTCACCCTTATCTATTTTAGGAGGTTTCTGCACAAAAGAAGGAGACTTTATTTCACAGTGAAGAGAGGAAAAAATCAGTCCACTCATATGTACAGTCCACTTCAGATTTTGATGTCTCCCTACATGGGGGCATTCCACCTGGGAGGCCACCAGATCTAGAGTTGGTGGGAGGCATTTTTCCATTTGGTTCACCACTCTTAGATTCCAGAGGGGTGAATACATTGGAGGAGTCTAGTACAGCACAAAGATTTTTGGATAGACTCAAGGAAGAAGGATACATCCTCCCATTTTTAGCATTACCCACTCTCACTACATATGTTGCGCTGACATAAGTTTTTGCAGTGATGGAGGATGGCACCTTCATGGTGCAAGGGATATTCTCCATGGATTTGGAGAAACAGAGGGTACTTCCTTTGAGGAAGTAATCCTCCATACATTGGATTAGATGGAGGCCACTCATGCTTACATTGGCCAAGATCAGGAGGTTGTTTTTGGATGGTAGCTTCTCATTGGGGGCCAACTTCCAAAAGTCACCACTTCTATTTGAGCATGGCTAGTTGCATGATGGGCATGGTATAATTTTGAAGGATGAATTTAGCATGAGGGATTTCAAAGGAGAAGACATCAACATGTGGTAAGCTTCACATTTCAGATCTTCAGCGCTGTCTCTTAGGAGGATTGATCCATATTGGAGGTCTCAACTTTTGGTAGATGTACTCCAAGGATCTCGATGCTTGCATGATTCTTGATGACGTAGAGAGACATCATAGATACATGGTGGATGATGAGTTCATCTATTCTTATGGCAAATTCTTCTTGACTATGGCTTCTAAGCTCAAGGAGAATCTGCTACATGCAGCACATGTGGACTTCATTTCTATGCAATTTTATGCATATCATTCTTTGATGGAGGAGTTCACTTAGGAGGGCATACAACAAGATATATATCAGCATATGGAGATATTCATAGCCTGGATGGTGGTGGAGAGGTTGTCACAGCCACTTCCCTACTCATGGAGGTTGAGGGAGAACTTCCAGTTGAGGCATTTCAGCTCAATGACCAAAGTACGTAGTAGAGGAGGTACATTTTTGCATTATGATTTTCAGTTCTTTACTTTATATGAGCAGCATATTGTAGCAAGGAGGATCCTTCCTTCTTTTATATTTATTGTCATGTACTTGAGGCCATTTTCAGCATTTATGTTGGCCATTATATCAGTGGTTTGTGGGGGAAGCCACATGATTCTTGGTGTGCACCATTGACACCACATTTTACATTCATGATTCCATCTTATGGGATGATTGTGGAAGTAAAAAAGTGGTTGGTACGGCACTTGTTGCTCTTTTTTTGGAGGCAATAAAGGGATGCAATGTGCTAGTTCCATGTGTGGAACTATGATCCACTTTCCAGTTCTCATATGGAAACTTTTTTTCATTGATTTATGCTTCCATATATTGATGATATTATTATGCTCATGGGGAGCTTTGTTTGGAGAGTGGGACAAGAGTTGGAGGTGCCCATTGGGAGTATTATTCTCCCTACTTTACATGTTGTATGTTTCAGAAGAAACAATGGGAAAACCATGATTGCCACACTACATCTCTTTTCTTCATGTGGGAGGAGCCATTTGGATAAATTGAGTTCTTGGAGGAGGCACTTCATGGCTGATTTATTTTGTGGGATAACTTGGGCCATTCTTGAAGGCCGTGAAATTTGAGCCCAAGGTCATCAACAGCCCCATACTTACCATAAATTGAGAGAGAAACAACTTGGGTGGAAAAATATAATCTCTCCATGTAGCCCCAATACATTACATAAACCGAGGGTTGATGATTTCTTTGATGAGCTACCTAGAATGGCTCATTTCATTTGGATGATAGCATGGGTGTGGGAGAATCTCATTGGGGATGAGATTCCCTATTTTTATCATCACTCCTACCTTGAGGAGGCCATTGGACAACAAGAAGGTTTCCACTTACACCTTCCACTTTCTCATGTTGTACACCATTTGGTTTTGCATACTGGGGAGGAACCATTGGAGGGCAGATTTATTGTAGATTATGTTGAGTTGTGCTGGGAACTATTTATGAGGAGGCCACAAGTAGAGGAAGGAGGAATTTTGCTCCACCTTTACAGTTGCTTGAGGACAAGCAACATTTTGGAGGGGAGGACTGTAATATTCCAAAAATTTAACCGTCATCTAAACGGAATGTTATAGTTTGTTTTATCACTAGGTAGCTGAATAAGTGGGTGGGGAGACTCATAAAACCCCTTTAGAAGGAATAATAACACTCCTAATGTGAAAGGAGGAAGAATAAGAAACTGGATTAAGCACCTTTGGGTGTGAACAGGGATAGGATCATGTTGATTCAATCAACTTTGACCAAATCAACAACGTTGTCATGGAGGAGTGGCCTTTATGATAAGTGTTTGGTCAATTTAGTGTGTCCTAAATTTCTACATTAATTTATCAATCCGGGATTCGTAAGCTGATGAAGTGTGGCGCACTATATGTGAAAGATAACCTATTTATTGTCTTTTTGTCGTTTTTGGTTTTCTAATGTGAGATGGAAATTCTAAAATAAAAACAAGTATGGTTATGATTGTTCAAGGCAATGATATCCTTTATAATGATTTACCAACTTCAAACTTCAAAATGAATTTAAAAACATACAATGACAAAACTTGAAAGGAAATGAAAATGTGTTGCTAGCCTAATAAATCAAATAGTGAACTATTGAGCATGAAAACCAAACTATCCTTGCTGTTGTTTAAACACAAAAGAAACTATGCTTAAAGAAATCCAAGAATTGCAAAAAAGTAAATCTAAATCAAATTACATCAACTTATATTCTGATTCCTCGCCATTAGTCCAGCTATGGCTTTCGGAGGTAACCATAAACAACTTGAGCAATCTGATATCTAATTTGCAGAAAAAGAAACTAATATCAAACTACACACTCATACTTCAATCCCTCGCCATTAGTCCAGCTATGGCTTTCGGAGGTAACTGAAAATGACATGAGCAGTTTAATATATCTAACTTGCAGAAAGTAAACTAATATCAAACTACACACTCATACTTCAATCCCTCACCATTAGTCCAGCTATGGCTTTCGGAGGTAACTGAAAATGACATGAGCAATTTAATATATCTAACTTGTAGAAAGTAAACTAATATCAAACTACACATTCATACTTCAATCCCTCACCATCAGTCCAGCTGTGGCTTTCGGAGGTAACTGAAAATGACATGAGCAATTAATATATCTAAATCTAACTACTGAAGCAAATGTGCAAGACTGAAATAAACAAAGCAGTACTGGAATTAAACAAAAACTAAGAGAAATAAATTAGCAGCAGAACAATATTGATTCCATGTCATTAGTCAAAAGATTATGCAAATGCCCGGGCTTCCTATTTGTAATCTGAAACAAGAACACTGATCAGTTAACATAAAACATGAAAGATTATGGACAGAAGTAAGATGTAAAGCATGAAAGATTATAAACAGAGATGAAGCATAAATACCATGAAAGATGTAATGTATAAACACGTGAATGAATTATGGTACAATGAACTTAAAGAAATAAACAAGAAACTATACAATAATGCACAAAACCTCAGCGTGTACAGGGGCCCTCTGCACCAGCCTTGGCAACAGCCTTCAAATACAAATTACACTTGGAAACAGAGTCTTCTTATATATTAAAATGCAGTCATAACAGAGAGGTGATATTACGGCACAGTGGCAACGTAATTACATTACAGAGCTATCTAGAGGCTAATGGAGACTAGACTAATATGCGTATGCAAACGCATTATTTATAACAAAGGAAATATAACTAATTCCCTAAAGTTTGTGCTGATGGAGACACGTAAATCATCACGTCTAGGGATCCAGCATCATGGCCGCAGTGAGGAGTAAATCTATGAAGAGTGGATGTTGGATTCGGCTTATGGAGCCGTGTAAAGGTGTTGATGTGTCTCCCGTAAGTTAGAAACGGTCATGCAAATCCTCACGTGATGAGAAACAGAGTCCTGTCACCGTGGGACTCTACGGTTGACTTACACTTGGCCACCTTTGACCACAGCCTCCTTAAGTGAATTTGCTCGAGCCAATAGGACACAATCCATGTCCACATCATTTCTGAGTTTCCCATGTGGCTCGTTTTACCTGAAGACACCTGCAACATAGACTTTCACAAAATGGCTGCGGAAAGTTGCAAGAGCTGCGGAAAGTGGCAAGATTCCGCAGCTAAATGAGCAAAAATCTAAATCAAACAGCAGACACAAAATATAGTTAAAAACCATTTTAGATGCTCTTTTGCAATTAATATACAATGATATTGACAACTTGGAAGGTTCAGGTGAATGAAAAAGGTCCAGGAAGATGTATAAGAAAGATGCAGATTTGAGACTCAACATACCCCCATTGTGAAGGTGTTGCGTGTCCTCATGCAACCAAAATTTTGATAATCCTTCTTCAGTTCATATGCCTTGACACTTCAGCAAGTACATCTAATCCTCTCCTCTTCTTCCTTAGTGCTGCTAACATCCTGGGCTTCTTCATTAAGCATCTAAATTTGATATTAACCAGTGCTCTGCTTAACTTCTGGCATTTCTTTTTCAATTTCTTGTTCTTCTTCTGCCATATTCCCAGATGTAGCATGGTATTATCATGAATGATTTTGTCCAATTTGCTTTGTTCCTTCAATGTCTCATTTTCATTTTTAATGTGTCTATTTAAAAGCTCTAGCTCAAAGAATTCCTGTTTCAGTGATTGGACTAGATCATTTTGTACTGTGTGAGGCTGAATGGACAAAGTACTGGGACCCGTAGCTGTTCTTTCTAAAGATTCTATATAATCATATACTTCTTGTTGATTTGGGTCTATATCAGGTGTCGTATTTATTGGGTTGTCCCCAAAATGCCGTGAAGGAGAGTTGTCTTCAAAATCTGGCTGAGAAGGGCTCACATCAACATCTGGCTGAGAATGGGATGAACTATGTTCAATGTCTGACTAAGAATGAAATGAAATAGGTTCACTAACTGACTGAGAGTGGGATGGACTATGGTCATCTGGGGATTGTTCAGATGTTTCTTCTCCCAAATCGATAAAATGAGGTCCCTTCATTTGCGTTTTCCTCAACTTCCCCTTAAGCCTGGAACTTCTTCTCACACGCTGTGGACCACTGTCTTTTTGCTTTTGTTTTCCTTTTTCTTTCTTCTTGGCTATAGATAACTGTTCTTGAAGATGAACCAATCTCTCAGATAACACTTGATGATCTTCTTCTTCAGAAGAAGGGGTTTGATGTATAGCCTCAATACTTTTTCTCTCTTTTGATGTTATTGGCTTTTTACCCTTGGTTTCTTTCTTCTTCCTTTTTGACAGTCTCTCTTCCCTACTAGTTCTTTCAATTGTAGTAGTAGGAGTACTTTGAGTTTCATCATTTGTTCTTTTTCTCCTACTTCTTCTTGATGTGCTACTTTCAGGAATTTCTTGAGGTTCCTCAAAGAAATTTCTAATCAAAAATTGTTCCCATGTGTCCTTCTTCTCCTTTAACTCTTTTTCAATCAAAATTTTTACAAGACCATGGTGATATAGATGTGGTTCTACATCCCCTAAATGCTTCTAAACAATCACAAACATCTTCTTCAAACTATTTAATAGAAAATATGGGAGATTGAGAGTTTGATTATCTAGAAAATTCATCAGCAATCTGGTATGGTACATATACATGGACCCAAAACGGCCTTCACAGGTGATGAATTTTTGAACAACTAGCAGCAAAGTAGCCCATTCCTCTTTCAAAGCATGAACATGAATTCCTCTTTTAAAAATAGTTATGTCCATACTTGGGTTTCGTAAGATTATTCTCCAGGCTTCATCACTAATGCTTTTATTCTTAAACCATCGTTCACCCTCTTGAAGAAGTTCTGTGGCAGATGCTATAGATGCCTCATTCACCGTGAACTTAAGGTCTCCAATCTCTACCTCCAGGCCATTGAACGACCTTGCAAAAGCTTTTGTCACTTCTTTATGGTAGCCTCTAAACTTTTGGATAAACCGCAACCACTTTGCCTTCTTCAATATATCCATGACTTGCGGATATCCTTCCATGAATTTAGGTCCTTCTAGTTCTGCTCTCAACAATTTACCCATCTTTCTTTCTGCTTTTTAAAAACTTGCCTGTGTGAAGTGGTTCAATGGAAGTAGGACGGCTGAATGAACGGAAATGAGCATGATGACTGCAGGTAGATATCAGAGAATGGATATACAGACTGTAACGTAACAGAGAATGAAGCGGAACAAAGAAGGGTTACGTGAGCACGACAGAGATACAGCTGTGAGATTAATAGAACAATAGGAAGAGTATAACACATCCGGCAGTGTTTGAAATTTGGTGGCTGCAAAATAAATGTAAGCACGTTTAAACAACGGCTACGGATTTTATGCGGCTGAAAGAAGCCATAGTCAAATAAACTACGTCTCATTGTCACAGGTGGAATATCGGAGTATGAGTGAAGATCGGAGGTTTAATTATGGGACCATTTGAGAATGAATGCGAGGATTGTGGGAGGATTGTACAGAGATTATGGAGTGATTACGGAGTTTTTCAATATAATCATTGCACATAATGGATGGAGCTTATGGTTTATAACTATATAAAAATGTGTTTTCAATGCTATTTGAAATAAATTTTACTCATACCTTGGAATTCTTGCCTTTTTCCTTGGTCTTCAATTAGTTGCTCCTCATTGATATCTTGAATGCTCCATGTCTTCATAATTGGTCCTCACACCTGCATTTGATTTTATGATTATGGAAATAACATCTGGCTGTACATTATTTTGAAAACAGAGTGGTAGCTGCGGAATCTGCTTCTGGCTGCGGAAACTAGTGTCAGCTGCGGAAACAGATGTTAGCTGCGGAAATTGACACAGCTATTATTTGGGTGAATGGAAATGAACAGATTACAATTGGTTAAATGGAAATGGTCATGAAAGAGAATTTTATTGGTGAAATGGAATGAAACAGATAAAATGAAGTGAAATGGAATGAAGTGGAGTGAAATGAAGTGGAATGAAGTGGAATGGAATGGAGTGGGTGGTCACAAAACTTGTGAAATGAAAGAGAGATTTTTTTTTGGAAAATATAGGGTGTCAGGTGTTCCTGATTTTCACCCAATATTTTCTGTATAAGACTGCCAATCAGTGATTGGTTTTCAGACTTATACAATTTTTTATTTTTTTTTAAACTGAAAAGAACAAAAGCTAGGCTGGTGGAGAAGAAGAATTCTTCTGTACCAGCCTGATTGCAGATTTTTCTTGAAACATTTTGAAAAATTCCTCTTTTGAGAGTGGCTTATGATAAACTTTCAATCTGTGGCCATTCACAATAAGAGGAGTTTGAAACTCATCAATTTTTTTGATTCTTACCGCTCCATTGCTAAAGATCTTGTCAATCTCATATGGCCCAATCCAATGAGTCTGAAATTTTCCTTGAAAATATTTAAACTTGGAATCAAATAACAATGCCCAATCTCCTTCTTGAAACTTCTTCTCTTTGATGTACTTGTCATGCCATTTAGCTCTTTGATATTGAACTAGATCAGTTCTTAAAATTTCCTCTTGTCTGATCTCATCTAGCTCATTCAACTGCTCCATTCTATGCTTTTGGGCTTCTGATAAGTCCATCCCCAAATGAATTGCTATCTTGAAGGTCTTGACTTGGAACTCAATGGGGATCAGGACTTCTTTCCCATAAACAAGTTCATAGGGAGAATGTCCTGTTGTATTTCTCCATGTAGTTCTGTAGGCCCACAAGGCTTCAGGAAGCCTTTCTGCCCAATCTCTTCTATGTAGATGAACAGTTTTGGTGATGATACTTTCGAGAAATTTGTTGGTAGACTCCACTTGACCATTTTCTTGCGGATGGTAAGGAGAAGATCTTCTATGCTTGATTTTGTATTCTTCCATCAGCTTCTCCACCAGGTTGGATGTGAATTGGCTTCCTTGATCTGTCACAATTTCTCTTGGAACACCAAAGCGAGTAAAAATATCCTCATAAAGAAAATGAACAACTAAATTTTCAGTAGCAGATACTAATGCTTTGGCTTCTATCCATTTAGTAACATAATCAGTACAAACCAATATATACTTCTTTTGCTTAGATGGTGGATTAATAGGTCCAATGAAATCTAAAGCCCATTTTTCAAAGGGTTCAATGAGTACCTGTGGTTGCAATGGCATTTCATTTGAAAGGGTATGTTTCCCTACTCTTTGGCAGCTGTCACACCTTTTGACATATTGTTTTTCATCTTTGAAGAGGGAAGGCCAATAATATCCTAAAGAGAGGATTTTATAGGCCGTCCTTTTGTCTGTAAAGTGTCCGCCGCATGGTTCATCATGACATGCCTTAAGAATATCAGGCATTTCATCTTCCCTGACACATCTTCTGATCACAAGATCTGGCCCTGTTTTAAACAATTCGTTAGAAATCCATGAATATTTTGAACTCTCCTGAATAATTTTTCGTTTTTCACTTGGAAATAAATGTGAAGGCAGTTTCCCCGTAACCAAATAGTTAGCAATATCTGCATACCAAGGAGTCTTAATAGTTACTGCAAACAAGTATTCATCAGGAAACTTATCCTCTACAGGAGAATCTTCTTTAGTATTCTCAATCCTAGACAAGAAATCAGCTACTGTATTTTGTTTTCCTGGTCTATCCAACACAGTAATATTGAATTCTTGCAAAAGTAAGAGCCATCTTGTCACTCGGCCATTAGTAACAGGTTTGTTCATTAAATATCTAATTGCAGAATGGTCAGTATGAATAAAAGTTTCATAGCCTGTTATGTAATGTCTAAATTTATTAATTGCATGAACAACAGCTAAGAACTCTTTTTCAGTCACAGTATAGTTCAACTCTGTGGGAGTCAAATTTTTACTGGTGTAATAAATGGCATAAGGAATTAAATCTTTTTGACCCAACACAACTCCAAGAGCTGTATCTGAAGCATCTGTAGAAATATGGAAAGGAAGTTTCCAATTTGGTCCTCTCAAGATAGGTGCTTCAGATATTCTTGTTTTCAAAGTTTCAAAAGCTGATTGACAATCATGATCCCATTTAAATTCACAATCTTTTGTAAGCAATTTGAAGAGTGGAGATGCTATTTTAGTGAAGTTTTCTATAAATCTTCTATAGTAACCAGTAAATCCTAGAAAACTTCTAACATCTCTTTGACAATTTGGAATAGGTAACTTGGAGATGACTTCAACTTTAGATCTATCAACCTTAATCCCATCTCCTGAAATATGATGCCTCAAAACAATCCCTTCAGTAAACATCATAAAGCATTTTTCATGGCTTAATGAAAGGTTTGTTTCTTTACATCTTATAAGAACTTTTTCCAAATTTTCTAATGCCTCTTCAAATGAATTACCATAAACCGTAAAATCATCCATATAAACCTCTACACAATCATGGATTAGATCAGAAAAAATTCCTAGTACTGCTCTTTGGAATGTTGCAGGTGCATTACATAACCCAAAAGGAAGCACTCGATAGGAAAAAGTTCCCCATGGAAAAGTAAATGTGGTCTTATCTTGATCTTCAGGTGCTACCTGAATTTGATTATAGCCACTAAAACCATCCAAAAATGAAAAGTACTTTTTACCCGCTAATGTATCTAATACCTGATCGATAAAAGGCAAAGGAAAGTGATCCTTCAAAGTTGCTTTGTTCAATTCCCTGTAATCAATGCATACCCTCCATTTACCATTCTTTTTAGGTACTATAACCAAAGGAGAAACCCATCGGCTATCCGAAATTGGATAAATGAAGTTTACATTGAGTAGTTTTTGGAGCTCTTCTTTCACTATCTCCCTAAGATTTGGATTCATCCTTCTCTGAGGTTGTCTGATTGGTCTACTGTTTTCCTCAATATATATATGATGGATGCAAGTCTTAGGATCAATACCTTTCATGTCAGTATACTCCCATGCAAATGCAGTAGAATGTTTTTGCAAGATTTTGATTAGTTCTTTTTGTTGTGACTTTTCCAAATGTTTGTTGATATTCAATGTTTTTCCTGGAAAAATCTCAATGGTAGAACTACCAAACTCTTCAATGAGTAAAGAGACATTTGTCTTGATGATAAATATTCTATGTCAGATTCCAACTGAAATTGTGTGGGGTCATATTCTGAAGATGTGTCAAAATTTTCTAATGTGTTTAGAATTTGACTATCCTCACTAATTTTCGAAATGGTAAAGACATGTTGTATAATGTCCTCATCATCGACCCATTCATTGTCTCCTACTTCTGTAATTGCTTTTGCTAGAGGATACAAATTGAATTTCTTTGTCGAATTACCATTAGAAATGTACATATCCCCAGATCTACAACTAATAAAAGCATCAGCTGTGGCTAGCCAAGGTCTTCCTAAGATAAGTGGGTGCCCTCCTAGATTACTTTTGGGAGTCAAAATCATAAAATCTACCGGATATTCCCAAGAATCTAAGGAGACTGAAATATCTTCTAATACACCATCTGGTTTAATAATTGATTGATCTGCAAGTTGCAGTAAAGTAGGTGTAAAAAGAAGGTTAGGAAGTTTTAGCTGGTCCATAGTCTGTCTACTCATAATGTTGATAGCAGCTCCTAAGTCAATCAATGTGCTTGGAATTTCTATCCCATTTATATGTGTCTTGACAATTGGACTTCCTGGATCTACATACTTCTGCATGGTAATTTTTCCCATCATGATATCTGCAATTTTTCCTACCAGGTGGATTCTTCTTGTATCTTTTAGTTTCCTTCCCGGTCTTTTGAAACTCAACTCCTTTATTGTTTTTGCTAGAATAGGAATCTCTCGAATGGCTTGTAGCAAGGGAATCTTGATACAAACATTCTTCAATTCATCTAGAAAATCATAGTTAGGAAACAAGATTTGTTTTTCCACCCCCTTGTCAATTTGTAGTCTTTCAGGAAAAGGAGGTGTAGATGAAGATGCAGGTTGCTCAACTATAGGAGTTGTGGTTGTTAACTTTTATTTTTCTTTTTGAATGTTTGAATTTTGAAGAGATGCTTCCTCAGAACCCTCATTGACTTTAAGAGAGTCCTCCTCAGAGGTATATTTCTCTTGAATATCTATAGAAGGCTTTTCTAAAACTCTACCAGACCTGAGTTGTACATCATTGAGAGGAACAATCATATAGGTATGAAATTGTTGTCCTTCTATCATGTAAGTATTATGATGATTTTTATTGTTAGGATTTGGCAATGGCTGAGCTGGAAGTTGATTTGTCTTTTGTTGGTATGGGAGCATGAGTTGAGGATTTGGATTTTGTTGAGAAGGTTGTTGTTGTGGAAATGGCAATGAAAGTTGTGGATTTGGGTTTGGAAGTTGTGGAGCTTGTTGATTTTGAAAAGATGGAGGATATTGATAAAATTGTGGGAAGTCTCCCATAAGATTTTTACCATCCCCTTGCCAACCCGCTTGGTGATAGTTTTCACGTTGGGGCCATGGTTGTTGCCAAGGATTCCAATTTGGTGGGGTTTGAAGATTCATAGGGTTGTTAAACCCTTGAGTTTGTTGTCCTTGCCAAGGTCTTCTTGCAACAAAACAGAGAGATTCTACCGAATTTGGGTCTTCTTGAAAAACAGCTTTGAGTCCAGGAATTGAAGGACAATCCTTGATATCATGATTCTCTGAGAAAATCATACATGTTTCTACAAATTTTGCATCCAAGGGACATTCCCTTAAAGCATGTTTCTTCATTTCGGACAAAAGATGGCTAAAGCATCTGACTGCCTTTACTGCTTGTTTTTTATTTTAAGGGTGTCTAGTTGTTCACTAAGGCTCCCTAAGATATCGATTTTGAATTCATCAAGCATACAATCTACTTACTTACTTGATCCGATTTAAGTTGTTAGCCCTAATGTCAAAAGTATCCACTAAGCCCTTTTCTACTTGTTTTAGATTTTCCTCTTCAGAGATGGACACATAGTTCTGTTGTGTCCATGATGAAGTTGAAAATATATCCTTTCCCCATCATGTTTAAAATATCTATCCATTCATCTCTAATGGCTTTTAATATGAGGGATTTCAAGGTTTCATCATCTAAGTTGCTCATCTTTGCTCTTTCCAAGTTGTATTGAAATATTTCAAGTAAATCTTCCAAGTTTTCGTCTTCTTTTTGCATCATTTTGAATACCTCATCCTTGTGATTGGTGGGCATACAATATTCCAAGTATCTATCCAAAAATGTTTGCTTCATATCATTCCAAGTCCTAATATATTGAGTGGCTAATCCCATGAATCATTTCAAAGCAGCTCCCTTCAATGTTGAAGGAAACAGTTTGAGTTTTTGAGAGTCTTCCATATAGTCATAGGTTCGGCACACGACTTAAAACTCAAACAGAAATTTTTCAGGATCCTCACTTCGCAATCCATAAAAGTTGGGGAGGACAGATGGTGAGATATTTTTCATTGTTATATGAGTTTCCTCATCAACTATAGGGAATCCAAACAAGTTGTTTCCTTCCCTATTTCTTCCATTATTTTCTTCACCATTGTTGTCTCCATTGTTTCCTCCTCCTCTACCTCTACCTCTACCTCTACCTATAAATCCATCTATTATTTCCTCTGCCGTGATAGTTTCTTTAGAGTCCTTAAAGTCCTCTAGTTCTTCTATCAAGGGAGGATGAGAGGGAGTCTCTTATTTTTCTAAATGGGATTTAGTAGGTGGTATAGGAGAATCCTCTAATTCAACTGCTCCTTGAATTCCAAAAGTCTTAAGGCTAGGGGTAGATGGTGGTGAATCTTGTTTATGCCTTGAAGAAGATGGAGTTGTGAAAATCGAACTCTTGGCTTTAGCTATAAACCTTCCCCTAGAATCTCTTTCTCTATGCATGTCATTTATTTTATTTTATTTTTAAAGTAGGGATAATAATTCTCTTTAAGTCTTCCGAGGTCACACTAGGTGCGAAAACATGTAGAAATTACTAAACCAATAATATTCTTTTAAATCCTCCAGATCACACTAGGTGCAAGAGGAGAGCATACTTCAAGAAGTTATCAAGTTTTCCCTTCTTTTGTTATTTTTTTTTAAGAAATTGGCTACCTATTTACACTTCCCCGGAAACGGCGCCAAAATGTTTGGTCAATTTAGTGTGTCCTAAATTTCTACATTAATTTATCAATCTGGGATTCGTAAGCTGATGAAGTGCATCGCACTATATGTGCAAGATAACCTATTTCTTAACTTTTTGTCGTTTTTGGTTTTCTAAGGTGAGATGGAAATTCTAAAATAAAAACAAGTATGGTTATGTTTGTTCAAGGAAATGATATCCTCTATAATGATTTACCAACTTGAAACTTAAAAAGGAATTTGAGACATACAATGACAAAACTGAAAGGAAATGAAAATGTGGTGCTAGCCTAATAAATCAAACAGTGAACTATTGAGCATGAAAATCAAACTATCCTTGCTGCTGTCTAAACATAAAAGAAACTGTGCTCAAAGAAATCCCAAGAATTGCAAAAAAGTAAATCTAAATAAAATTACATCAATTTATATTCTGATCCCTCGCCATTAGTCCAGCTATGGCTTTCGGAGGTAACCATAAACAACTTGAGCAATCTGATATCTAAATTGCAGAAAAAGAAACTAATATCAAACTACACACTCATACTTCAATCCCTCACCATCGGTCCAACTGTGGCTTTCGGAGGTAACTGAAAATGACATGAGCAATTTTATATAGCTAACTTGCAGAAAGTAAACTAATATCAAACTACACACTCATACTTCAATCCCTCACCATCAGTCCGGTGTGGCTTTCGGAAGTAGCGAAAATGACATGAGCAATTTAATATGTCTAACTTGCGGAAAGTAAACTAATATCAAACTACACATTCATACTTCAATCCCTCACCATCGATCCCGGTACAGTTTTCGGAGGAAATATTTGAAAATGACACCAAACAATTTAATATATCTAGCACGGAAAGTAAACTAATATCAAACTACACATTCATACTTCAATCCCTCACCATCGATCCGGTACAGCAGCTTTCGGAGAATGCTTGAAAATGACATGAGCGATTTAATATATCTAAATCTTAACTACTGAAGCAAATGAGCAAGACTAAAATAAACAAAGCAGTACTGAAATTAAACAGAAACTAAGAGAAGCAAATTAGCAGTAGAACAATATTAATTCCATGTCATTAGTCAAAAAGTTATGCAAATGCCCGGGCTGCCTATTTGTAATCTGAAACAGGAACACTGATCAGTTAACAACAACATAAACATGAAAGATTATGGACAGAAGTAAGATGTAAAGCATGAAAGATTATCAACAGAAATGAAGCATAAATACCATGAAAGATGTAATGTATAAACACATGAATGACTTACGGCACAATGAGCTTAAAGAAATAAAACAAGAACTATACAATAATGCACAAAACCTCAGCGTGTGCAGGGGCCCTCTACACCAGCCTTGGCAACAGCTTTCAAGTACGAATTACGCTTGAAAACAGAGTCTTCTTATATATTAAAATGAAGTCATAACAGAGAGGTGATATTACGGCACAGTGGCAACATAATTACATTACAGAACTATCTGGAGGCTAATATAATGTGCGTATGCAAACGCGTTATTTATAACAAAGGTAACATAACTAATTCCCTAAAGTTTGTGCTGATGGAGACACGTAAATCATCACGTTCCAGGGATCCAGCATCATGGTCGCAGTGAGGAGTAAATCTATGAGGAGTGGATGTTGGATTCGGCTTATGGAGCCGTGTACAGGTGTTGATGTGTCTCCCGTAAGTTAGAAACGGTCATTCAAATCCTCACGTGATGAGAAACAGAGTCCTGTCACAGTGGGACTCTACGGTTGACTTCCACTTGGCCACCTTTGACCACAACCTCCTTAAGTGAATTTTCTCAAGCCAATAGGACACAATCCATGTCCACATCATTTCTGACTTGCCCATGTGGCTCGTTTTACCTGAAGACACCTGTAACATAGACTTTCACAAAATGGCTGTGGAAAGTTGCAGCAGCTGCGGAAAGTGGCAAGATTCCGCAGCTAAATGAGAAAAAATCTAAATCAAACAACAGACACAAAATATAGTTAAAAACCATTTTAGATGCTCTTTTGCAATTAATATACAATGATATTGACAACTTGGAAGGTTCAGGTGAATGAAAAAGGTCCAGGAAGATGTATAAGAAAGATGCAGATTTGAGACTCAACAATGGAGTGCGGTGGTATTATGGTATTAAATACAGAAGTATTCGTGTTATGGAGTGGCAGTGTTGTAGATAAGATAACACAAATGAGATGGGAGAGTGTATGGGTTTGAGACGCGTAGAGTGGGCACCAAGAGGTGAGACGCTGGTCGAGTGAGCTGTGCGTTGGGATAACAGGTAAGGGGAAGTGGCAGGGAGAACAAGCGGGCGTAGAGTTTGCGGGGGAGAGCGCTAAACTGTGAGATGCAGGCATAGGAGCTTGTAGCTGTGAGGGAGGGAGTAGCAGTAGCGGAGAAGGGTGTCGATGTGCTGTGTATTACAGTGAGGAGGGGGTAAGTCTGTGAGCGTTTGAGTGGAGCGTAGAGCTGTGATACAGTCGGTGTTATTACATATGACAAGCGGACAGAACGAAAAATGGAGGGCGATATATATTGGGAGGAATGGTAATATAAAGCAGACAGCGTATAAACTAAACAATTACCTCCAGACAGCGTGGTATAAACATATGGGCGATGGGTGGTGGCGCTGCAGCGTGGAGGGCGTTTTTGTTTTTTTTGTTTTTATATATGCAATGGTTTAATGGTGGGAGGCGGTGGTATTAACTGGGGCGTAGGTATGAATTGTGGAGAGAATAAGTGGTTATGGAGAGGCCGAGAGGCCAAACGATATTACAAATGGTGTGTTGTAATATATGGCTAAATGGAGGAGCGCTGTTATAAATGGGATAGAGAGCAGGTAGGGGAAATGGGTGAGGTGATAGGTATGGAGAATGGAGGAGGCCAAAAGGCCAAACGAAAATTTTGGAATGGAATCTTTGCACGACTGCAGAGGGGGCTACAATTTGCAGTGTTTCAGGAACTTCAGAATTGCAGAATCTACAGGAGCTGCAGGAGCTGCAAATGTCAGAGCTATGCAGAGAAAAAAAATGCAGAATAACAGTCTAGCAATAAGTAGGAGCAGCAAAAAATATTAATAAAAATTGACTGAGCAAAGGAGAGGGAGTTACACCACAGGCAGAAATGCCAATAGTGAACCTGGCTCTGATACCATGTCAAACCAGGAGGTAACTCCTCAAATCAGAATGTGTTATTGAATGAAGAATGAACACGCATTTATACATGGAGGTGAGGCTATTGGGATTCATCTCCCAATGACTCTTGGCCTTTCTTATTTCCCAATATTATTTATTATACAAAATTAAATATCCACACCCATACCATAGGATCAGGTGTCAACAAAATTAACCTGAACATACTAAGCAAGGATGGTTAAATGATTAGATGTGATGCAGTTCTTGAGTTATTTCATTTTACAGAGTTATTTTAGTTCTTTAGCTTAGGCAGATGTAATGGTTGCTTAAAAACATTACCACAAAGGGGTCACTCTCTACATATTGGGTAAATGGAGTAACTAAACACATCCTAGGTAATTTTCAATTGCATTCCTTGTTTTTCTATTCTAGGACCTTAGCAAACTAAAGTAAAAACAATTATTAAAATCCATCTCAATAGGGTCATACTTACAATTGAATGAGAGATAAATGAGGGTACAATAGTTGATTCTTTTCGTGCTTTCATTGCAATTCTCAATTTTAGTCTTTTATACATCCATGGATTAGGATTAACAAACAAAATAGACAGATGCTTTGATTTTCAAACTAGGTCATAAACTAGCCCTTAGTTTTTGGTTTGATTTTATGAAAATTAGATTAGTTTTAGTACATTTCCTTTTCTTCCTTCTAAAATTAATTTAGATTCACTTAAGTCTTTTCATAATTCTAGATTAACCATCCTTAGATCTCAAAGAACAAAAACCCCCCTAAAAACAACATAAAATACAAAACAACGAAGTAAGGATTAGGTTTCTTAAGCACATATAGTGCACCACATTTCATCAGTTTACTAGCCCTGGTCGATAATTTGTGTTAGAAATTTAGGACACTAAATTCACTAAAAAGGCATCATTAATGTATCCCCCTAATTATCAAAATGATTATTTCCTATATATTGTTGCGGCTGAAACGACCATTGTTATGGTTTTGGTCCAAGTAGAAGATGGAATTAAACATCTGATCTATTATTTGAGTCGTAATCTCAATGATACAAAAGTTAAGTATTCATACATAGAAAAGCTAGCCTTGGAAATTGTTCAAGCTGTCCAAATATTTCGCCACTATATCCTGCCCTGAAATACCACTGTCGTTTCGAATTGCAACCCGATGACTTATATCTTATCACGTCAATTGATGGGGGGGGAATATTCAAAATGGATTATCATTTTGTAGGAATTCAATTTGGAATTCATCAAGTCCAAGTCAAAGAAGTCTTTAGTTCTGGCTAAGCTTCTCTATGACCTTCCCTTTGATAATGATGCAACTACGTCGGAACCATCAATTCCTGATGAGTCTCTATTTCTAATCAGATCATCTGATCCTTGGTATGGAGATTTCATCATTTATCTCCAAAATCAAACTTTTCGACCTGAACAACGAGGTATGAACAACGAGGTATTTGATACCAAGCCAAAGATTATCTGATAGTCGGCGATACACTTTATCATCATGGTGTCAATACCATTTTAAGGAGATGCATCACTCATGAGGAGGCCGAAAATGTTTTAAATGGTTGTCATGCTGGGGCTTGTGGTGGAAATTTATCTGGATACGCTACTGTGCAGAAGATACTCCACGCTGGTTACTTTTGGCCTACAATTTTTCGAGACTACATCCTCGTGGTCAGAAGTTGTCATGCGTGCCAGATTTCTGATTGTAAAATCCGCAAACCGCCAGTGCTAATGCATCCTATTGTCTTTGTAGGACCATTTTCGAAATGGGGTATTTACTTCATGACCTGTAACCCTCGTTCGTTCAGGGGGGGGCATGGTTATATTATTGTCGCAGTCAACTATTTTACCAAATGGGCCGAAGCGATGCCTACATTCAAAAACACATGATAGACAACTGCATTGTTTTTCTTTAATCATGTTATTTCATACTTTGGGGTCCCACAGGCTATAGTTACAAATCATGGGAAGCATTTTCGCAACCATATGATGACTGCATTACCTGCCAAGTTAGGATTGTCACATGATAATTCTACTCCTTATTATCCATAATCAAATGGACAAGTTGAGGCTATCAACAAGATTCTTACACGTATGCTTCAATGAATGATAGGATTTCATAAAAGAAATTTGGCATTTGATCATGTACCCTGCCTTGTTGGCGTATCAAACCTTGATGAGAAATGTAATTGGCTTTACTCCTTTTCAATTGGTGTATGGTCTGAAAGCTATCTTACCAATCCAATGTGAAACACCATCGTTAAAAATCGCAATCAACTTGTTACCTGACATCTCATAAGAAGAAGCACGTCTCCTTAACCTCATACATCTTGATGAAATGCATCGTGAAACCCAATTAGCCAATGAAGTGCATAAAAGATGTATAAAGGCGCAATACGACAAAAAAGTCCAGCCTCGCATTTTATCAGAGGGTGACTTGGTCCTTCTTTACGATCAAGAAGCTGATGTAATAGGTACAAGAAAATTTGAGCCATTATGGCATGGCCCTTATATTGTCAAAAGAGTTATTTCTATGGGTGCCTATGAGTTGGTTGATTACGATGGAATTCCATTCGCGCAACCTAGAAATGGGTTGTATCTGAAATTTTACTATGCTTAATCATGATTGTAGTAATTTTTTGTATTATATTGTATATATATGCTGTTGATTTGCATTCACTATCTTAGTTTGCTTTTAGATTTTTCTTGACGTTAGTAATCCTCTTTACATTTTATTGCAGATGTCTAAATCTTCATAACCATTTGTTGGATATGCTGATGGTGCTAGTTGTAGTATGTAGAATCTATCCTCTGCAGCATGGGCCATTTTCGCTCCAAACGATGAGTTAGTGAGTTTTCAAGGGATTTGTATTGGCATATCAACAAACAATATCGATTAGTATAGCGCGTTGATTGAACTTTTCTCTAATGCCATTTCATTTGGTATTAACCGTATCATCATAAGGTTAGACTCACAACTTGTGGTATTAAAACTTACTAGTGTTTATACTGTTAGAAATCCAACACTACATAGATTGTTCCTAAGCGTTCGAATTTTGGAAAGACACTTTGATTTTATTCAATATCAACACATTTCCAGAAATTTGAACACATTGACTGATTCTTTAGCTAATCAAGTTTTAGACATACGTTTGCAACATATGTAAAGAAAACATTCACATCATTGAATAAGATTGCACAATAAATATAGGAAAACGCTGAAATCATATAGATAGATAATTATAGGTTTTTACAAAAATTTGTGCCCAAGACACATTGGTCATCTGACCTCAAAATGTATGCAAAATGTCAAAATAAAACTAGTGGTGCTCGCGCTAACATGCTATAGATCTAGCTATCCTACGTAGTAACCTCATCCAACGGTTAGGAACACCTATAGTGTGATGCTACAGTTGCATGGGTAACTCTTCGATCCGGAAATCCATAATCCTGAAGGTTAAACCCTCTATGTGCTGAACCCTCTATGTGCTGCCGAAGCTCAGCCAGAGTCTCAGCCATATCAAGATCCTAAAGGACTGCTCTCCTGCCAACCCTCTCTGTTGGCACATCTGCCTCACGCTCTAGTTCCTCTACTGGTTGAACACGACCAACATCTGCATTACATCAAACATTTAGTTTAGTCTTGGGAAAACATCAAAAATATAAAAACATTGTATAAAACTTAGGAAAATCAAAACATGGTCAAAACATTCTTACCCATTGCACCCCACTGAGTGCCTTCTAGTAATGCTAAATATGGATCTCCTTGGAAATCAACACCTGTGTATGCATATTCATCGATGGCGACAATCTGTCATTGGAACCAGATGAAGAATGCAGTTGAGAAAAAAATGGTCGATTGGCCTACATGCCTACCCATGATTTCTACCCATCTCTACATCCATAGATCTCTAGGATTAGACACATCCAGTCACATGTTGTGGCTGCATCAGTGGAATCCATTCTAAGGTGAAGTATATAAGGATCGAACCATAACTGAAATTCTTCTTCCTTCCTCCCTTTGATTTGTTTAGTTGTTCCTTTGCCTGAGAAAGTATAGCTTCAGACCAGTTGAAGACTGTTGGCTCCATACACTCTAGTGCATATTGCATATACGATCTATTCGCTACATGTAGTTGTACGGTGCTAGCAAGTTTTGCGATCTTGAAAAGGATAGTTCTCAAAGGAAAATATATAACAACTTGGATGTTTATCTTTCCATATTTTCTTGGCTCTGCCCTTGGATAAAAATGTTGTAAAACATAATCTCTCATAGTATCTCCTCCAACAATAGACCCTGAGAGCAAAATAGGCAAGCCTCTCCTCGACAAACCTATAAGAAAGTATACATCCTCGACTGTTATGGGAACCACTTGGTTCTTAATATGAAATTCCTCGATATCTAGATTCCATGCTCGAACTAAGAACTCCAATAGTTATATTTGTTGCCTCATCCCTGACAACCTAGAGTACTTTAGCTGTCCACACTCTCTTAGGGCTCTTATTGTACCCAGATCATTTAGGGAAATCATATCCTGTTCTTCATGTTCTCTTTCCCTCCATGTAATCGTCATTGTAATATGATGGAAAACTAAAATACAACCATAAGAACCATTAGATTCCATTCAATGCAAAAAATTGGGAAAATTTTGGGCATAATGGAAAAAACAAAAATCTAGATTGCACCCAATGCAGTCCCTAACAAGAGACAATGTGTTGTGTGTGCAAGCAGTCTTCAAATTACTTGCTATGCAATGCAGGTTTCGATATCCAAGGGTGTGTTTCCCTCTTCTTGTGCGAAATTTACCCTAGGGACCTCAAAACCATGAAAATTTGCAGAAATTGGAAATGAAATGATTATTGAAGGAAATAGGAGGCTCATGGCACTAACCTGGATCAAACGGCAACGAAATCTGTCCACAGAAATGATCGCAATCAGCAGCTAAAGTTCGGGGGAAAAATCAGGTTCAGAGCTCCAAAATGAAAATGGTAAAAATGAATAGTAAAACACTTTTTAATAGTCATTTAATTATTTGCAAATCGAATTTATTGATATGAATATGGTTTTATTAAGTTTTTTATCATGAAACATGTATTTTTAATCCATATGATGTTGTTCTGAACAGGTCTTACAACTGATGAACAGATTAGTCGTGCAGATTTATTTCAAGAATGATTTGACCACAAAGCATACTTTTTCTCCTTATTTTTCGAGCTTTGTTAAAAACGAAAAAGGATTTGAAGTGCACTTTTATCTCTTTTTCAAGCTTCAATAACAGCGAAAAAGGAACCCCTCGAGTCTTCTTTTAGCTCTTTTCAGACTCTGATAATGTGAAAATATTATCGAGCACTTTTATTTTTGAGCTCGTAAAAGTAAATGAATTGATATCTACTCAGTATAAGTTTAACCCTTTTCTGGACTGAGATAGATTATTTATGAAAAAGGAATACATTGGTCGAACATGACTAAAGAGGTTATCTCAGATATTATTTTACACTTTTTTGGATCTGAGCGACAACTTTATGAAAAATTACTTTTGGAGTTTTCTTTCGTCCTTTTTTTCAAACTCTCTAAACATGAAAAAGGACCGGGCTATCACTGTCGTTAAGCTCGTTAAAACATAAACTAGCGATGGGCTTGTCGATCATGGCAAGAATCGAGTTTCATTCATCACTAGACTTGTTAAATTATTAAATATCAATACATTATTCACCCGAAGGGTTGAATTATAAATCAAGAAAATTTTATCCTCCTCAAGCTTATTAAACAAATAAAGAGGTATTGGTCGATAAATGACCGGGGAAAATTTGGGAAAGTGAACATAACTTTTTACGGTAGAAGGTCGCTCTCAAACATGACACTTCACTGCATGTCCGTGACTATTTGGGTTGGAATCTTCTTGACAGTTCATTCATACCTATGGTTCGTCATACCTTCACTTTGGTTTTGGGTCAATGCTACCAACTTATCTCAGTGTTGCTGATATGTTCAAGAGAAGTCATCCAATGAAGACTCATCCTTCTGCAGTACTCATAAACCTTCATTCTCATGACTATCATCCCTGAAATTTCTATATCAAGTCATACCTTTGTCTCTAAAATCAATAACTCTTGTTTCGCAATAAGGTGACTTCCTGTCGACGATAAATCATTATCCAAGAAGTTCACTTAGAAACATACGATTCCAGTACCATGAGGCTTGTTACAGCATCAACAAGATCCTCGCTTCCAGACTTTTGACTGAAAGATTTTGTTTGGCATTCAACATCAAATCATCTATTCATGCCTTACGAAATGTACTGCAGTACCTTGAGGGCCATTAACATTAATGGTGGTTCTCTCGCATTTGTTAACAACTCACATCATTGGCTGGTAATCAAACGATGTCTTTCCATGTTCGACTACAAATCATATATTCACATGGCTAGACTTTTACACGAATGATCAAGTGAACGAGATAAGAAGACCCCAAATATAGTTTCAGCCATCCAGGCTGTGATTTTAGGATTGTTGTACACATAATCTGTACGGTGACCTTACATACATATCATCATCCAAACATGGGCCTATATCTATAGGCATGTCTGTATTGGGAAACATTCCAATGTAGACAACTTTCTGAATTATGTACATGTTATTAGATTGTTTATGTGCTGAACATGGGAATGCCTACCCTTAGAAATTATGATCAAGAGGATATATCATGATGTAATGTATTGTAATATTGATGCAGGTGGCCACTCTGCTTCATCTCTAGCCCATCACAGTGTAAAGCATCTCAATCAAAATATTGTTATTATTATTCTGACTTCATTCTTTAGGGGGAAATTGTTATAGGTCAATTTGGCCGCCATTCCCAATGACTTGGTTAATTGGACATCATCTCCAGGACCAATGAATAGGGTCTATCATCCCCTATCATTTCAGTTGCTATATGCCCTAAGACAAATAACAAGAAAAATCATTCATGACTTTCATCTGCAAAGGTTTCCAAGATTTGAAGTTTATAATATGTCATATGAGAGCTCATCAACGTTGCCTATAAAGGGACTAAGTGCGTTGCATATGCAGGTAGCCCCTTTCAAGGCTGCTCTTCAAAGCACTTCCCGACACTCATAGGTGCGTTGGTCACATTGGGAGCGAAATTATCATTGTTTTGGAATCTCCACTTGGCCAGTGCCTTCTAGAAGAGTTCACATGTGTCAAACTTCGAATCCATGTGTCCATTTGACATCTACAAGATTGGGAACATGTCTTGCCTATTATTGGAAATTCATTGATTGTAAAACTACCTTCAGCTCCTCTATGAATTAAACACAGATCTTAGTGTTTTATAAGGAAGAATTTGAGTAGAGAAATGCCGGTGGAATTTCAATTGAGGAGTTGATTTGTGTAATATGCTTCTAGAGAGATCTGTATTGTGATGAGGCTGGGATGCTATTGGAGATGGTCACTTCAAATCAATCATTGGGTTGTAACCTCCCCTTCTACCCATTAATAAAGATTAAGGCTTGCTTTTCCCTATATGCATCTGTCTAAGCTTTGATTTTCCATATTATGAGTTCTTAGTTGATGTATATGGTTTATGCTTCATTGATTGAGCCAACTAACTCGAATAAACATTTGTATTATTGCTATCTCTTGTTGTTTAGTGTTCATTCTTGCAGGAAATATTTTGCACAGCTGGTTGGAATTTGAAGCTACAACAAAAGCGACAGAAGGAGACTTTGGAAGAGCTTGGACCCTAAGTAAGCCTCTTATTTAATTCTGTGTGTCTATTCATAGTTACGAAAAGTAGTCGTAAATTATTTAATATGTTGTTCTAGATAAGCACCTGTCTAGGGAAGCATGATTTATCTGTAATTCATAATTCTTCATAACACCAAGTCTAGTAAATATGGAAAGAAGCGCGACATATCTAGAGTGAAGTGTTTTCACTATCACGAGCATTGGAATTATGCCACTAACTGTCTAAAAAAGAAGAAGAATAAGAAGGCTTCAGGATCTGTAGCTAGTGAGGCTTTGGCCTCGCAATTTGAGCTTTAATTCTCGCTCATTTCATGCATGGTGTCTAGTGCAATGGGATCAGTGTGGTATTTGGATAATGGCGCATCCTTTCACATGACGGGAGAAAGAATATTTCATTATCTTGGAAGATAAGGACCTCCAGATGCATATCAAAATGGGTGATGACGAGCGGTATAGTGCTACCAAGATTGGTACCATTACCTTCCAGATACATTATGGTAAACCCTTTCAACTAAAAGATGTAATGCATGTACCAAGCTTGAAAAAAAATTTAGTCTCAATTGCAATGTTGGAGGATAGAGGCTATGATGTTGTTTATAGTGAAGGAAATGCTTTCATGCGACACAAAAAAATAGGACAAGCCAAGAATATTGGGGTTGGAGTTAAGAATATCTATGAACTTGATGTAGATGGCTGTGCAACATTGATGGGTAAGGAAAAAAAAGTGGTGAGCTAGGATGAGGGTGAGTTATGGCACAGGAGATTAGGCCACCTTCACCACGGAGCCTTAAAAGTCATGCAACATATTTCTACGGGTCTTGCCAAGAGTACACTTGCGCAGTCAGGCACATGCAAGGGATGTACTATGGGAAAACATGTATAGGCCACCTTTCATGAGAAGGAGAACTGAGCTTTGGAAATCCTTGAGAGAGTTCACTTAGATGTGTGTGGACCATTCTATGTTGCTTCGAAAGAAAAGCATAAGTACTATGTGACATTTCTTAATGAATTTTCTCGAAAGTGTTGGATCTACTTCATGCAGGAGAAAGATCAGGCGTTCTCAAAGTTTCTTGAGTTCAAAGCACTAGTGGAGAAAGACAAGGGGAAGCATGTGAAGGATCTTAGGAGAAAAAATGATGGTGAGTATATATATAATGAATTCAAGAACTTCTGCAACAAAGAAGGAATTCAAAGAGAATTGATTGCACCTCATAACCCACAATAGAATGGGGTCAGAGAGAGAAAGAACATAATAATTGTGGATGCAGCAAGAAAGATGTTGCATAATCAGGGCCTACCGTTGCATCTGTGGGAAAAGGCATGCAACACAATGGTATTTTTGCAGAACCGTTGTCCTCATAGGATACTTGGCATGAGTACACCAGAAGAGGCTTTTATTGGTGAGAAACCCAATGTTTCACATTTTAAGATTTTTTTCTGATCTATTTATGTGCATGTGACCAAAGACGCTAGGAAGAAGCTGGAACCAACAACTGAGATTGGGATTTATGTGGGGTACACTGATACTCCCCACAACTATCGGGTTTATTTTCCAAACAACAAAATGATTGTTGTGAGAGGGGATATAAAATTTGATGAGGAGAAATTCATGTGATTGTCCCTTGAGAGGTAGTTGGATTTGCATGCAGAGAAGGAACTCTTGGTTCCAAAGGATAAGCCTCAAGATGTGGAGCATCCACATGCAAAGGATAATGGAGTGGAAGAAAACACTCATGCAGATCCATCCACCAAAAATTGTAGAAGGCGCACCACGGAAGCTGATATATTGAGACTTGATGCAACAGAGAATGTAGGAGCCCGTAATTCACTGCGCAGAGAGAGATAGTCTCTAGACAGGTTTACTAGATACATGGCTCTTATGAGCAAGTGTATTGTGACAGAACCATATTCCTTTCAGGAGGCAGTGCAACAACCAATTTGGGTTGATGCAATGGTGGAGGAGTATGACTCCATTGTCAAGAACAGTGATGGGAGATTGTCCCAAGACCAGTTGGTAAATCAGCGGTTGGATCTAGATGGATCTACAAGGTAAATAAAGCTACTAATGGGAGTGTGGATAAGTACAAGGCCAGATTTGTGGCACGGGGATTCTCACAGATTGAAGGGATCGACTATGATGAGACTTTTGCACCAGTTGCAAGGTACTCTTCCATTAGATCTATCCTTGCATTCTTAGCACAGATGGGGTGTTGAATTCATCAGATGGATGTGAAAACTGCATTTCTCAATGGAGTTATTGAGGAATAAGTGTACATAGAGCAGCAAAAAGGTTTCAAGATCTTTGAAAGTGAGTTTCATGTGTGTTGACTCAAGAGAGAACTGTATGGGATGAAGCAAGCACCTTGTGCTTGGTACACTCGGATTGAAAGCTATTTCACCAGGTTGGGCTTCACCAAAATTGAAGCAGATGCAAACCTGTACCAGATTGTGGTTGATGGTAAGCTCTTGATTATCATACTTTATGTTGATGATCTAATTTTTACAGGTGATGAGCAGCTGATACACTCATGCAAGGAGGACCTTGTAAGGGAGTTTGAAATGAAGGACATGGAACTCCTTCATTATTTTCTTGGTTTGGAAATATGGTAGCGGGATGGATAGTTGTAAACCCATCGACACTCGTCTTCTAGGAAATTGGAGGAAAGAGGATGCTACTTCTAGAGAAGTACTGGATGCTACTATCTACAAGCAATTAGTAGGTTCATTGATGTACTTGGTGAACACCAGACCATACATTTTCTTCGCAGCTAACCAACTGAGTCAAGTTATGGCTAAGCCTACCAAGCACTATTGGAAAGTGGGGAAGCATGTATTGAGATACCTGAGGAGCACAACAGAGTATGGATTATGGTACAGCCGGATAGAGGGAGTGAAGCTTCAAGGCTTCACGGATGTAGATTGGGTAGGCAGTCCATCAGAAAAAAAGAGCACATCAGGAAGGATCTTTAACATAGGATCAAAAAACATTTCTTGGTACAATAGGAAGCAGTGATCGGTGGCACTAAATTCAACGGAGTTAGATTACATGGCACCAAGTCAAGCTACATGTGAGGCCATCTGGATGAGAAATATCTTGGCTGGTTTCTTTGGTTCCCAGATGGATCCGATTGTGATACATTGTGATAACTAGAGTTTCATTAAATTCTCGTTTAATCCTGTGTTTCATTATATATCCAATCACATAAACATCCGGTACCACCATCTTAGATATTTTTTGCAGAGGTGCATAATGTTACTTCAGTACATTCCCATAGAATATCAGGATGTAGATATTTTGACGAAGGCACTCACCACGAGCAAATTCGAATACCATAGAGGCAGGATCGGGGGGGAGGATAATCACTTTCTTGTTGAGAGGGAGTGTTGAAGACCAAAAAGAAATTGCAACACCTACACTAGTGTGGGACCAAGAGGTCCAAGCAGCACCTACACTAGTGTGGAACCACAAGTTTTAAAAACACCTACACTAGTGTGGGATAAATTTGGTGGATGTATATTTTAATTTTCCCTTAATTAAAATGGACAATAAAATGTAATCTTATCTCAAAATCACTTGTAATAGTTAACTGAGTGTGATAAACTTAGTTAGCTCATGGATTTCGATTTGAGGGTAGTTGGTGAGGCATGCAGAGTAATTCTAGTTGTAACAGAGTTCAAAGTGCAGTTGGTGCATTAGTTAATGCATGTGTAATCAATTTAACTCAGTTAAGTGAGTTAAATTCAGTTGTGCTAGTTGTAACTGTTTGTTGCACTAGTGAGAGATCAAGTGAATTAAATATTATTTAATTCACAATCAGTGATCTAACGTGCAACTGATGATTTACTATTATTAGCTGCATGCATGTCAGTTCCAGTGGAGACCCAGTTGAGATCTAGGTGAAACAGATGTTAACTATCAGTTGTAGGATTATTGGGTTTCACCCATGCAACCAAACAATAATTGGATTTCCCATGATCCTTGTGCAGTCAAGGAAGGCCAAAATTCCTAAATAATAGGGATTGCATTCATTAGGTATTGCGCAAACAAGGAAGGTTGTTTAGAGGTTGAGAATTGGCTAAGTGTTGGTTAGTTTTGTCCAGGATAGTGTGAGAAAATTAACTAAGTATAGGAGGCTCTTGTGAGAAGAGTAGTACTGTAATTGTTTCATGTATCCATGCTGAATATACAATAGAAGATAGTGGGGTTTTGAGCAGCAAGCTTTCCTCAGGAAATTATCTGTGTTGTGGTTTGATTGATTCTTCTTTGCTTCATGTGATTGGAGATTGTGTTTAAATTTCCACAATTGATTTGTAGAAGTGATTCAGTATCTAGCTTTAGTACATTGTTAGACCGGATTGAATCCATGATATACATATTGTTTGTTTAATTTCTATATTCAATTCTCCTTGGCACCCTCAGGGTTAGGCTTAGATTATTAATCCTTGCGTTTATAATATCAAAATTATCACATTATTATAATATAACAATTATTATTATTATTGTTATCATAGTTATAATATAATAATAATTATATTCTATAAAATAATAATTATTTTTGTAATTATATATTTATTAATATGAATATAAATATAAATATTTTATCCATATCATTGACACCTATATGCATATATAAGCCATATTTACTAATGTGGTTCTGCATGTGATTGATATATGCCTATCGGTGTATATCAACCACATTTATTAATGTGGTTGTGCTAGTATAGAGATAAAGTAATTGAAAGTAAAAATTAATTAATGTACTTTTTAATATTAGTGAGACATGTAATGCCTGCACTACTTAACATGCAGTTGAAAAATGACATGTAAAAATAATATTATTGACATTACATGATGTGTAATACATTCTATGATTAATTGATAGATAATATTTAAAACAAATATATATCAATAACATTTTATTAGTGTGTTGCTCAAAACTAGCATAGATCCTATTTAACTCTCAATCTAGCAAGAGCCGAGAGAAATCAATTCTTTTGAGATACAAACCTTTTTTTAAGTTTTGCAATAAAAAAAATGTTTACATCTTGAGAGATTTGATCCCTCTTGAAGCTTGGTAGATCCAGAATTAAGATTAAGATATATATATATATATATATATATATATATATATATATAATTTTTACATATTTATTAATTGAATTTAAATATAAAATTATGTAATATCATGATTAAGAATATCAATTATTATTAAAAAAAAAATTTAGTACAAATAGATCCTAATTTACAGTTATTATTTATATTTTATATATATTTCACATTTTTATAGATACAAATATTTTGATTTCTAATTATATATTTATTAATTAAATTCAAATATAAACATATTATGGTTACATATATGAATCACCATGATTTGTTTTTCCTAATGTGATATGCATATGACAATTTTTTCTCAAAAAATGATTGTAATTTTATTAATAAAATAAACTCATAAAACAACAAATTAAATTAAATAGACTTATCATTATTATTATTAGTTTATTATTTTTTTATTTTTATTATCTTAGGTTATGTTTTATTACTATATTTATTATTTGATTTAATACTCCAGTACAACCCGTCTAATGTATTATTACAACAACTCTCCTATATTGGATTGTAGAACACCTATCAACATAATAACATATTAAATTAAAACACATATAAAACATTTTAATATTTAAAAAAAAACTTAGTGAGAATAGAGAGCTCTGCGACAGTCTCTTCCTAGCGGCTAGGGTTTCCATAGTCACTACAGATTCTTCGTTTGCAGATTAGTTTTTGCAGACGATTTATGTCTTCCTGGAGGGTCTCCACTTTTGAATTTTTTCCATTGCTTGTCTGAACTCTTAACCCTCCACGCATTGTGTGAAACACTGGCTAGCTTGTAGAATCGTCATGTATGGACGCTGCCGCCATGAACGATCGTGAATTTCATCACCTTTGGTTCAAAATTGTTGCCACTATTGTTGAGTCGGATCACACCACCTCCCATTTGTAGATTGTGTGGGTATGGAGATTTGGTCCACGTCAGTTGTTCCCTAGCCACCACAAGATTTTTGTAGACCCATTTTCTCTTTTCTAGTGAGTTTTTTCCATGGAGGAAGAGGTTGCATCTAAAGCCTTGGTGCAGGCTGAAAACCTTGGGGGTCTTCTTCTACCACCCCCCTCCCCACCATAAATTTGTGAAGAAACTATCTAAGATCCATGCGGTGGATCTCTCTCCTTTAGATCCATGCAACATAGCCTTATCTAACACATAAAAAATCATTGTTCGACAAGTTTATGGGATTGTAGTTGAACCCATAATTTTGGGAATCCTGGATCACAGAACAATGGTCCCAAAGCTTCAAGGTCAGGTAACTTTATTTTCAATTGGAAGGGGCTTCTATGTCTCTTTATTTATGAATAAAATTGAAAGAGATTTGATTTTTAGACCAGACTTTCATTTCATGGTGTCTAAAGACCTCTTTATTACACTAAGGACACTAGATTTCAACCCATATTCTAATATCATTGTTGTGCTAATGTGGGCTTGGCTGCCACACCTCCCTCTTCATATTTGGGAGCTTGGTGCATTAAAATACATCAGAAATGAGCTCGGTCACTATCTGGATAAAGAAAAGCCAAAAGGAGTTCAATTTTCTTGTGCTTGTATATTTGCAAAAGTAAACCTCAATGAATGTTTACCAGAGGCCTTAAAGATAAATATAGGAGAATGGAGTCATATCCAGGAGTTGGACAATGAGAAGATTCCATTCAAGTGCATTAATTTCCATTCTCATGAGCACTTTACCAAAAACATACCTCAATAGAAAAAAGACGAGGAGGCCCAAGCCCATGTTTCTAAAGAAGCTAGTTTACAACCAACACAAAAGTGAAGAAGAATAATCAAAACAAGGCCACAACGCCAAAGAAGCTTGCTGAAGTAGATCCAATCAAAAAACCTTCCATAAACAAAAAATATTTTGAGGCTCTTCAAGATCTAGAACAAGCAGAAAATACCCTTATGGATGAAACCCCAAATGAGGATCAATGAAAAAGAAGGGAAAACCCCTTCATGGGTCGACCCTCCATGTCCAAAGTAAAATTTTGAGAAAAGTGCATTGGAATTTACACCCTCCGCCCTTACAGAGATGAAGAAACATTCTCCTAATATTTACTAAGAATTTGTGACAATTAGAGCAGCTCATGCAAAATAATGAATTGGAGGCAGCGCGAAAAGCTCCATCTCCTCGAAGGAAGTGGAATCACCTCTCAATGTGAAATAGATTCCAAATTAGCCTCAAGATCCCAACTCCATCTGTATTCTCTGCTACAAAAGCCTTCCAAATAACATGATGTATTTTTGTTCCATAATTCTCTTATTCTCAAAACATGTAATAATTTACTCTTCTAAAAATGTTGAAGGACTAAGTAATATAGTTTGTGGCAAATACTCGGAAATGTCTTCCATGAATTTTGTCATTTCCCCAGTGGAAGATCCCATTGAAAATTGGAAATGTAATCAATTCCTTGTGTATTTTTTATGACCATGTCCATATTTAATAGAACCATTTATCATATTTGTCCAAACAAAATGTCTAATGCAAAAGTAATTAAAATATTTGATTTTACATGTATATTAAGTAAAATGTAATTAAGATACAACATAAACTACAAAACTTGAAGATCGTCAATTTTTTTATAGGACACTCCATCTATATATTTTGCAAATTAAATAATTTTTATATTGATATCATATACACAAAATATTACAATCATGATTTTATGTGGTTTTTTATTAGGAAAACTAGCCATAGTAGTTAAAACACCATTGCTACTATTTGATTTTTAAAATAAAAACATTTATAATTCTTAGTTTCTATTCACCTACTAACCTTAATTCTACATAAGATATATCAGAAAACAACACAAAAATATAAAAATAAAGTAACATTCTAAAATTTAGAATAACATAAGACATTGCTAAATTATACTAGCAAACTTGTGAAGTTAGATGGTAATTGATATGAATGGAGTATGTTAGTTATATTGTGCTAATTCCCCTTTTAGATTTTTAAAACAATGTGTTATATGTGCTTAAGGGTTCTTGTCCTCTTGCAAGTTATTGAGTCTCATGAGTGTTTTTCATGTTCATTTTGCAAACAATTTAACATAAAAGAAAGATTGAAAAACAGAAAAATAAAGTACAATACATCACCATACAACATATCAACATAGGTATTTGATGAAGGAGTTCACCCCTCATGGGCTACATCTCCTTGGTCTAGCTTCCAGGGCTTGGGCCTCTATTTTATGCTAAAATTTGAAAAAATATTTGTTTAAAATGCTTTTCTGCTCCTGAAACCTGCACCAATGAGTTCAGAATGCCCAAACATTGTCATCTAGCCTCTTTCTACACCTGATTTGGTTGAAAAATCCAAAAGTTATGAACATCTCTATTTTTTCCACAATTTCTAGCCTAAATTTAGCTAACTCGAGCTAAATCCGGCTAGTTGGCTCTAAAACTAGTAGTTCCATGAGAATTGGCAGACCGCGAAACTAATCCATTTTAGGTTAATTAAATGCAGTTAGCGCTAATTAAGCGTGTTTATCTATTAAACTCGCACTTAGAGGTTAATCAAGATTAGCGCAATTAAATGAAGTTTAGTGCTAATTTAATCCTGGATTATTGTATTTACTTTATGCTTAAGGTTTTGGCACCCTCCCGCTCCGCCGTGGTCACAGGTCTTGGTTCCATGTACTGGGGGTTGGCCCCCTCTCCCCACATTAGCAAAAATTTGCAAAAATAAATATATGTGACAATGTTTATATGGTGAGAATTGTTGTGTGGCGTAGCGGTGGCGTGTGGCGCTGGCGGGGTGGAGGTCCTGTGTTCGACCCCTGCCGGCCCTTCCGATCCCAACAATAGTTTTGATCCACCATTGGGGGGGAACGTGGCAGCCCTAGGTTGCACCACGTGTCCTCTCCCCAGTATCTTGAATCTCAACCATTCAAAACTTGCCAAACCACCCACAATTTCAACCAATAAGATGCTGCCACTTGGAAGTCCCACACTATCCGGAGGAAAATTGACCGATTTTACCCAACCCAGTCAGCATGCTACGTCATAAGTACGGACTACTGATTGGGCAACCTGTCTGCCTTTTTTTCCAATTTTTTCCTGTTTGTGCAAATGAAAAAAACTCATTTCGGAGAGCATACAGAGTCCATTTCGCATGAACAAAATGCACCAGATTTAAAACGACGAGCACTACACAATCATTCAAGTTCCACACCATTTTAATAACTTTGATTTTTGAGCATAAAACTAAGCACCTAATCATTCCTCTCCATTGTAATCCTTTTGGACCCCAAAATATCTTTCATTACTTAACATGTGGATGATGGTATAGTCCCCTCACCCTTCTAGTCTTAATCCACTGGAATTTACCTAATTTCAAAAATCTGATATTTTCAAGAAAACTAATATTTTTCCTTGGTTCTAAAGACCCTATCTTACTTTGTAGACACTGTCATGCTGAAATTTCCCATAATTTTTAGAACATTAAGCTTTCATTGCAAAAACAAAATTGTTCCCACCACGGTCGTCAATCAAAGGAAACTTGAAAACTGTCTCACCTTGAACACTGTCGACATGGCGATTTTTAGCTTGTCTTGTCTTGTACTTGTGTCAACTTTTGACCAAGTGTTTTTCCATTGCCATGTACCATTTTGAAACAAAAAACAAGTACTTGTGGAACCTATTCCTTCTTTGTCAAATTTTTTTGGTGCTTTCTCTTTGACCTTTTCACTCTCTTGCACCGACATCTTGTGCCCATCATTATTCAACACTGATGTGGACTGCTGCAAATATTTCTCATCTTGTTTACATATTTTCAAAGGCAACATGTTAAAGCCCTGAAACATCATATTACAAACATTAGAAACTTTAATGAAATCATATTTTATTTTTTATGCTTCTTTTTGAAAGGTCTCATTCAAAACATCACTATGCTTGAACATTAACAAAGCCAAATCTTGACTTGCATTCATTATTCTCTTCATTTCTTCTGCATGTATAAGAGATAAAATTCTCTTCTTCTTATGCGTTCTAACTATGTACTCATTTCAATTATTTAACAAGTGGTACTTATTCTCATGGCGATGAAATATTGCTCTCTTATCATAAAGATAAGGACTTCCCAAAACAATACCTGAAATATCAAGCGGAACTACATCAAGTTCAACTTCGTCAAGAAAGTTTGAATTGATTGCAAACCTTAGGATGCACTTCCTTGTTACCTGCAAGTTTGCATTCTTTCATATCCAGCCTAAAGGATAAGGTCTTAGATGTGTAACAGTTTCTAGATTTAACCTCTTAACTAAGTCTTCAGAAATCAAATTAGCTTGAGAACCACTATCAAATAGTATGTCTATTTTGGTATGCTTCGAAAGAACTCTAATATGAAAGAGTTCAATTCTTGTATCTTCATCTTGAGTTACATTAGAACAACTTGAAGAAATAGTGCTTGCTATGTTATTACCTTTCAAACCAATTGTTGCAATCTTGGTTTCATCTCCTGAATCTGAACCTAACTCATGTTCAATGATTGCCACAATTTTCTCCTTCTCTTTGCTTTTAAGTTTGTTTGGCTTCAACTCTAGATGGAGTTGCCAACAATGGTCTTCATCATGGCCATTTTTCGAACAATGTTTACATGTGAGTTTCTCTTTCTCTATTTTAATATAACCATTTTTCTTTCCTCTTCCATTAAAATTACCATTTCATTTACCTTCATACTCAAGGAAACTACCACTTTTCCCATCTACACTATGTTTCCCTCTTGCTTCTAGATGTGTGGCTTAAACAAAAACCTCATATAATTTTGCAGGATTGAACATGAGATTAGTATGTCTAATATAGTTGTGAAAACCCCCAATATAATTTAATAAAGTTTCTTGAGAAGATAAATTGAAACCCAAAATAAGAGTTGTTGTGGAGGTAAATCCCCTCTGCGAACAGAGGCGATCCCTACTAGCCCAGACCGGGTCTAGCAAAAATCGTCACACGCTATAGTGCAGGTTCCTAATTGCAAATAAATCGACTAACGATGAAGGCTTACCTGGAATCCAACACTGTTGCTCGTAGAAGAGGTGGCGCTCTCGTTCCTTAGCTCTGGCAGATCACGATCCCCATGATCTCCGTGATATGACACCTGCACATGCAAGAAACAAAACAAATGCAAGCGTAAAATCCAGTAGATGTAACTATATGTCAGTCAGAAAGGACATAACTCATCATCATAAATAACAACAAGAGTGGAAACATAACCAATAGTCGTTCACTAATAATCAATCAAAGGAAAATTACAACCATAGTTCTGACGCTGAATTCTCCTTCGGAGGGTCGCCAGCAGAACACGTCTCGAAAAGCCTGTCAAGGATGGGACAAACCTCTCTCTTCGGATCTTGACAATAGTCTCCTTGCTTGGATTTGGCCTTAAGGGAATTATGGAGGCTCTTGCAGCATAAGGCTCTTGGGAATTTGAGAACTTGAAGACTAGCTTGCAATGGAGATGGGCAAGCTTTTATAGATGGAGGAAGGGGAGTTGGGATCCCTATAATCATGGGATTGGCCCTATCATCAAGGAAGCTTCCATGAGAGGTGGCAAACCACTTCCTCTCTATGGAAATCCATAGCCAAACCTCCCAACTCAAGATAGATATCAGTTCCTAGATCAGTTAGGACGAAACTTTTGCCATTTATTTTTAAAAAACATTCCTTAAATTGGCTGGAGCGAGTGCGACTCTAGGACAGAGCACCAACTGGCGCGGCCTCTTTGAATTATTTTCCCCATTGGTGCGGGTACTGAACTTCCTTCTCGCGACAATGCAAAAAGGGCCATTTTTAGGGTTTTTCACAAGGAGATGTCTTCAGGTCAATGAAAGCTCTTGTTCAGAGGGATGTCATGAAAGTGGTTTCAAGCCATGTTACTGCTCACAGGTCACGAAATGAGCCCTCCAATGTGTGGGACAGGGATTGCAGGGACGGTGACAAATTACTGTGTAACAGATGCCCCCTAAAGCATGAGGCCCGAGAGAGAGAGAGAGGGGTGAAATGCTTTACGAGAACGTGTCCAACTGAAAACTCCGCCGTCGGAAAACCTGTGTGAAGAAATAAAAATTATATCTCAGATACATGATATATATGCGATATGGGCGCAACCATCCATAACAGAGTATACAATAATCCAGATCCAAGGTATGGGCGCAGCCATCTAGTAGGGATTGATAAATAGACTCAGGTATGGTCGCAGCCATCCAGTAAGTGAGTCATGTAACTAATCATAATAATCCACAAAATCGCAGCCTGGATTACAATAGACACAGTCCAGGGTCTTGCGCTCCATCTCGGCCTAAACATAGTACAAGTTCAAGCATGCGAATATGTGAGCTGAAGTCAAACATGCAAGAACATCGTCTGATTACCAGCCAATGATGAAAGTTGTTAAGAGACGCGAGAGGTACCACCAATAATGACGATGGCCCTCAAGGTACTATAGGTACAATCTACGGCATGTGAATCAATGAGCTGACGTCGAACACCCGCAGAATCACTCGATCGGAGGCCAATAATGAAAACCTCAAGTCGAATGCGAAGAACCTACCATTGAGGCATGCAGGCTCCAAGGTACCAGAAGGGAGTCTCTAGATCAGCGTCCTGGATAATGAGCTGAAGTCGACAAGAAGCGACCTTGATCGAAGGTGGGCCATAGTGTTTCCCACATCATCGACACGAGACAGAGGAACATAATGTTTTTGTGAATCACGATCAGATGAGAATCAGAGGGAGGTTGATATTTGTAGAGGTCAAATTCTCTTGAACATATGAACGACACGACAGTGGACTTGGCAGTATTTGACATCAAAATATCAGAGGTCATAGTGACGAGGCAAAGAGCAGATGAGAGGTCAAAAAGGATCGCCCAAACCCACGGAGGCAAGTGAAAAACGAGATGAGATGTCCCCAACCCGACACGAGTGCAGATAGGTGCCATGTTCAAGAGCGACATACTGCCAACATGACAATGATGCTGGTTCCATTTTTCCCCCGCCATTTCTGGCGAGTACCCCAATTATTTTTGATGACAAGCTTGAAGGGGATAGCATATGCTTGTGATATAAGTCCGTGCTTTAGACGAATCCATCCTAGTACATTTAACGAGCCCTAGGAAGGAGGAACTCGAATAACGGCATTTCGACTGAATCCGATGTCATCAGGGTTTAACGAGTCTGACAAAGGAAAAACTCGGCGCCTTTTCATGTTTAGAGAGTTTGAAAAGACAGTTGAAAAGTAAACTCCAATGGTCCCTTTTCGTAAATAGTTCCTCAGATCCGAAAAGGTAGAAAACTATGTCTGAGAAAACCTCCTAGTCGTGATAGGCTAGGGTATTCCTTTTTCGTAAATAATCTATCCCAGCCCAAAAAAGGGGTAAACGTATACTGGGTAGATGTCGTTTCGTGTCCACTTTAACGAGATCGAAATGACAAGGGCCTCGACAATATTTTCATGTTTAGAGAGTAAAAAAAGAGCTGAAATATGACTCCAAAGTGACTTTTTCGTGTTTTTACCGAGTCCGAAAAAGTATAAAATACAACTCGTTTCACCGTTTAAGTTGCGTACAAACCTGTCGCTGCACACAGAGGCAAGTGTAAAATCCATTTTCGACAAAATATATTAAAACATTAAAAAATGACTTTTTAAACCTAGTTAGAGTTCAAATAGTTATAAATAAGTCTCAAATGGTAAAAATAAAATTACTTTTACTATTTACCTCATTGGAGAGCCACAGTGGTCCGTTTGGTGTGCAAACTTCTGACGGCGATTGCGACCGATCCGGACTACCATTCAGATTCCCGTCTGTTCCAGGTAAGAGGCGCTTCCCTGTACTCCATTTCAAGCCATTTTTTAATATTTTTCTATTTCTCATTAGATTTCTGCAGAGTATTTTTGTAATTTTAGGGCTCCGCCCATTGGCGCGTGTATCGGGCACGGACCCGCCCCAATGGCCTTTTCCATACAAAGGACCCGCGCCAACTGGTGCGACTGTTAAGGAAACACCTGCGCCAATGGCGCAACGTGGTTTTCCATTTTAAATTTCAAAATAGCTAGATATTTATATGAAATTTCAAGCATACAGAGATCTAATCAAGGGTTTTTGATCATGTTGATGCAAGAAACCGAGCAAAATGGTGATTGAATGGAGAGAGAGGGAACACGGAGAAGAGGATGAATTAGCCATGGAAAATTAAACTTGTATGAATGCCCTCAAGAAATGTGGGCTTAAAAAGTTCTTCCTAACACCTTGCTTACGAGCTCAACCTAAGCTTCTACAGTACCTGGTCAGTATTTGGGATGCAAATGAACAAGTGTTCAAGTTGCGGGATCAAGTATTGGAACTGGAGATTTTCGACGTATACTTCATAACCGAACTGTCGCGCAGAGGTCCAGTGCCCATATTGACAGGGAGTAGACCATCAGGTGAAAATATGGAGCAGGTAATGGCGAGGGTGTGCCCAGGGGCACAAACCGGATCTGGAAGTGGAAAGGTAGACATTCACACTATTGAGGATCTAGCACTCAGAGTAGTGCTACACACCATTACGCGGGCTGCAGGAGTGCAGGCCCTGCATGAAGCTACCAAAGCCCAACTCATACTCGCCTCTAAGTGTATGAGTCCTACACTGTTTGATTGGGCCACAACAGTGACAGTCAACATGAAGAGGCAGCTGAAAAAATGCAAGCAAGCCAAACTGAAACAGTTTGGCTACGGTTCTATCCTGGTATCGTTCATCTTGGAACGACTACCAATCTTCCAGGGCCAAGGGGCCATAGTAGTTGAGCTGATACCATGAGAGCCGAGAATGGCTCGCTGGGCAGCACTGATGCCTAGAGCGGAAGGAGGCCAACAGATTTCCTGGAGGGCGGAGTTTTTTGGGTGGCTACGGCGTCAGTTGATTGTAGTCAAAGACTGGCCATCTGTAGGAACCGATTTCACTAGTGATCCAGATCTTCCACTCCCGGAGGGAGATGATTGGGACGAGGAGTTGGGTAAGATCATGTTTTTGATTTTATGCATTTATGATTTTTTTTTTAATACATGTTCATTCTAAAGACAGCAGTTATGTGTGTATGCAGATGTTGGCCCAAAGCGACCTGCTGGTATGTCTCCTATCTCGTGGAGAACTCAGCCTGTAGCTGACCCTCAGGCGGAGGGTGCCGAGGGGGGAGAGTTGATCCAGAACCTCGATGGGATCGCCTGGGGGATTCCAGACTACACCCGGCTGGCATATGTCCCACTAGCATACCAGAGACATACGGTGGGAGTGCCTAGTCGCCTCCACTGCATCCTGAGACAGCTAGTGCATGCAGTGACTTGTTATTATGAGCACCACGCAGATTAGACACCTAGGGTTTATTTCATGCATATTTTTTGAGAGACATGTCGTCTCCAGATGTATTAAGACGAACATGTATATTTTTTGATTTTATGCGATGCACACTATGTAAACATTTCGATATCTATATATATATATACATATCTATTTCTGGATGGATCTTTCTTTTTACATGTGATGTTGTTTTACAAATTGCGCAAATGTCTATCTAAAACCAAATTAGCCACTGCATCTGTTAATGTATTCATGTGCGTGGGTATATGTTGATATGTGATATAGTCAAAATTTCTTTCTAGTAAATGAATACGCAGATACAGACGTAAAATGGATGGGTTTCTGACTGAATAATGACCATTAAGCTGTGATACCACAAGTTGTGAGTCTAGATACACAATAAATTCACTGATACCAAGGTTTACAGCCTCAGTTAATAATTCTAACACAGCACTATATTCCGCGATGTTATTTGTAGTGTGTCCCAGACACACACCTTGCAGGTTGACCAACTCACCAACAGGATCGTAGATTACCCAGGCTGTCGAAGACAGATTCCTGGTACTGCGGGAGGCACCATCCGCGAAACCAACAAACGGATTGATGGTCATCTGCACAATCAGGAAGACCTGATCAGCAGAAAGATGTTTACATCGCACACCACACCACAAATGCACACAAATGAAAAGCACACACCTATGTACACACACCACACCAAAAATCACTTCAGGCGTAGTATTTTTTCAGGTACAACCCATTTCTGGGCTGCGCCAGCGGAACTCCTTCATAATATATAAACTCATAAGCCCCATTTTTCAAAACATGTTTTACTATGTAGGGCCCATGCCACATAGGTTGGAACTTACCGGCCCCAATCTTTTCATGCGCTTGATCGTACAGGAGGACGAGGTCCCCTTCGACAAAGGAACGTGGAGAAACTAATTGATCAAAGTGAGCTTTGATCTGCTTCTTTTGTGCTTCAATGACTAAAGCAGCCAAATGGCGGGTTTCATCTAACCGTTCCAGATACAAAAGATGCTCTTCCTCAGCAGAAGTATCGGGTAGAAGTTCCACAACTAATTTCAAAGAAGGAATCTTGCATTCAACCGGAAGAGTTGCTTCCAGACCATACACCAATTGAAATGGTGTGAATCCAGTTGCACTCTTTGCAGTCGTCCGGTAGGCCCATAGAGCTGAGAACAGTTGGAGATGCCAATTGGATTTTTGAATACCAACTGTTCGTTGAAGCATAGTGACCAGAACCTTGTTCACTGCTTCAACCTGGCCATTTGCCTGAGGGTAATATGGCATTGAGCTATCGTGGCGTAAGCCCAATCTTGAAGTCAGATCGACCATCATATAATCTCGGAAATGAGTACCATGGTTGGTAACGATGGCCGAGGGACCCCGAAATGTGCAATGGTGTGGTTGAAGATGAATTGGGCAGCTGTCTTACCGCCAGCAGCTAGTGTAGGCATCGCTTCGGCCCACTTGGTGAAGTAGTCGACAACGACGATTATATACGCATGCCCCCCGGCCGAATGAGGGTTACATGTCATAAAATCCACACCCCATTCCGCAAAAGGGCCGACGGTAATAAAAGGATGCAAAGGGAGACGCGGCGCGCACATCTTGCGCTGAAACACCTGGCACACGTGGCATTTACGGACTGCGACGATACAGTCTTTGAAAATTGACTACCAGAAGTAACCTGCTCGCAGAATTTTCTGGGCAGTGGCATATCCGGAAATATGTCCACCATAGGCACCACTATGGCAGTCATTTAGGACCCTTTTAGCCACTTCCAAGGTTAGGTACCGACGGAGCACCGAATCTACTCCAACGCGGTATAAGGTATCTCCTACGATGCGGTAGGGTTGAGACTGATGCCGAATCCGGCGTCGGGCATCTTTAGTAAACTCAGACCGAAATGTGGAGGTCTGAAGATACACAATTATGTCACCGTACCAAGGGTCGTGAGTACTGATAAGGAAAAGATTTTCGTCTGGGATATGATCCTCGAAGTGTGAAGGAGTGCAGTCTGTTGGGAGTGAGCATATAAGATCCGCAAAAACGAGTGATTTGGTTGACTTAGCAGTAATGAATTCTAAGTCAAACTCCTACAGGATAACGATCCATTTGGAGTATTTTCCCCCCAGTAATTTTCGAGAGAGAATATATGTCATGGGGTTGCAATCCGAAACCACTGTTATCGTATGCAACAGGATGTAGTGGCGAAAACGCTGCACAGCGTGTACTACGGCTAACACCAACTTCTCGACATGAGCATAACGTGTTTCTGTGTCGAGAAGGTTCGGTGATAGATAATAAATGACATGTTCATTTCCATCATCGTCATCCTGCACCAGAACCATAGCTATGGTGCTAAACGCGGCGGCGAGATACAAAGTGAAATCATGGTGATAGTTAGGAGGCTGAAGCAAGGGAGCATTAACAAGTAACGTCTTCAGCTTCTCAAAGGATTGTTGAGAAATTTCGTCCCAATGGAAGGGAACGTTCTGCTTTAATAGGCACGTGAATCCTTTGGCTACCTCCGCGTAGTTCGGGATAAAGCGTCGAAGGAAGTTTGCTTTTCCCTGCAGACTCTGTAACTGATATAACGAGGAGGGTGATGGGAGATTGATGATAGCCTCGACCTTTAAAGGGTCAAGGCGAATTTCGTCTTTGGAGACTACGAATCCCAAAAGATGGCCAGAATCCACACAAAAGACGCATTTATGAGGATTAAGCCTAATATTGTAGCGCCTACAACGAAGGAAAATCTGGCGGAGGTGTTCAGGGTGGTCCCCTCGCCTAGCTGAGTGAGCTAGCAAGTCGTCCAGATAAGGCTGAACGATATGGCATATGTCATGGAAAGCGTAAGACATCGCACGCTGGAAAGTGGCTCCAGTGTTCTTCAAGCCGAACGAGAGATTTTTATAGGTGAAAGTACCCCACGGACAGATGAATGCAGTCTTGTGTTGATCCTCAGGTGAAATATTGATCTGATTATACCCCGAGAAACCATCCATCAAGGAATAAATCTCACTTCCGGCACATTCGTCGATGATTTGGTCTATGAACGGAGTGGGATAGTTATCTTTCGAACAGCCACAATTAATATCGTGGTAATCAACACAGACCCTAATAGTACCCTAATTTTTATCAACAGGGACAATGTTGGAAACCCATTCTGTGAGGGGGATGGGATAAATAAAGCCCGCGTTCAGAAGTTTTTCAACTTTTGCCTTAATTGTAGCGGCTTTGTGAGGATGCACTGGGCGTAAGCGTTGGCGCACGGGCTTCGCACCAGGGTAGGTTGGAATCTCATGCACTACGATACTGGGATCGATCCCAGGCATTTCCTCATAGGACCAGGCGAACACATCTCTAAATTCTTTAAGAAGATCAGTATAGACTTGTATCTCATCAAGGGAAAAAGTCACTACCACGTGTATGTTCTCAACGATCCCCAGTGTAACGGAGATGTTTATTGGGATGGTTTGAGTGATATTACTCAGGTTTCCTTCCGAAATAACCTCGTGCGTCAAAATGGTCGTCTGGAGAGGTGGAGTGGGAATCTGAGATGCAAAACGCTCTAGACAATCTGACATTGCCCCCAAGCTAGGCATGAAAGAGGAACGATGATGTCCATTGCTCCAAGGCAGCTCCTCAAGAGACATAGTTTCAATAATGGCTTCATTGGAAGGAAAAGTCTCTTTAAGAGGATCCGACGAATCGGCCTCGCCAAGGCAGGGGGATTGAGAATAGATGTCTAAAGCCATGCTCGAAGGAGCATGCTGAGGCGGGGGAGGATCAGATGCAGCAATGATTTCACAGTAGCTAATCTCTACTAGAGTTAAGGGCATCGATTCTCCAAATTCAATCACCTGCTTAGGTGTAGGGATAAGCCAGGGGTCATCAGTCTTGGAGATCATGTTAACTTGAGCGGTGTGCGGTGGTGGTGCGGGAAAAATACCCATGAGGACGGGGTCCTTGAAGAGACCAGGTCCTACACTGTCAGGGGGATTTGGGATCTAATCCACGTATGGAACGTTGTTCTCAGAGGTGGAGTTGAAGAAGGACAACTGATCCACTGTAACGATTTTTCCCTCGTGAGGGAACTTAAGAAGTCGAAAAACAATGGATGGCACGCATAGCATGGCATGAGTCCAGCTGCGGCCGAGAAGTATATTGTAGTTAAGCTTGGCGTCAACTACTTCTACTTCTACGTTGACTGTCTTCCCTTGTAAAGTGATTGCTAAACTCTCGAGAACACACAGGGGTTTAGATTCCCGACCATCGAATGCCTCTAGGGCATTGGGAGATGACGAAAGGGCCGGAGAGCCAATGGCCTTCTAGCAAGTGGACGGCATGACACAAGTAGAAGCACCCTCATCCACAACGGCCCTATGGATGTTAAGACCGTTAATCCTGACTTGAATAACAAGAGCGATTTGATGTGGAAGTTGGGGGGTGAAATTCTCTAAGTCGAAGGTGAGAAGACTTGAATGGACGGGATCAATGCCACCGATTGCAGACAACAAAGCCTTCCATTGCGAAGGACAACTTTGAAGAACTTCTAGTGTGGACATAGCAGAAGGCGCCTGTGCCAAATCCTCAACAATACTGTAGTGTTGAGCAGCACAGGCATTTGGATTATAAGAAGATCTTCGTAAAACACCTTTAGAAGGTGGCTTCACAACAGGTTCAGGAGAAGGCTTCTCGATTTCCAACGAACCGGAGACAGGTAGGGGAGGTGGGCTATCTCCAACTGCCTTCCCCGGTGCCTGGCACGATTCGTTGTAATCCTTCGAACGCGTAGCGATAGAGATAGGTGCAACACCATTCATCATAAAACCCTGGGACCCAAATGGTGCAGATGGTGAAGGTTGTTCAACCATCTGGGTCTGTTGAGACGGGAATGGTTCTTTAAGAACTGCTAGAGTCCCTTTGGAGCCTTTGAGAAGTTGACTAACTTCAGACCGTCGTGGACAATCCTTGGTATAATGATCTCCTTCACAAATGAGGCAGGGGTACTTCGGTTTACGTTGAGAACCATCCTCAGTGCGAGGTTTGGATTCTGGCTTTGGGGCGTCGGATTTGGTTTTTCCTTTGCCCTTATTTTTCCCCTTGGAGGATTTTTCCATAGGATTGGCCTGAACGACGTTAACCTCTGCAGTTTTGCCAGAATCGGTAGGGGTGGGAGGAGCAGAATTATTGGATGAGTTGGACTTCTGCTTCCCATTCGAAGATTTCTTCGAATTCTGAGATATGGAACCAATAACACCATCTACCGCTGGAGTAGGTGGAGCTTTAGAGGTTCTAGACCGTGGAACATCAGGCAAGATATCGTACAGCATGCCGGACTGTGAGTATACAAGATCCACATATTGGGCACGCGCTATGGCTTTCTCTTCAGTCACACACGCTCCCATAGCAATATCTTGGGTGATTTTGTTAACAAAGGATGTGGTGAACCAATGAGTTAGTATCTGATCAGGTATATGAAACTTGATCAGCCTACGACGACGTCGCCACTCATGAACGTGATCAGAAATGTGGGTGGCTTTGTCCTACTTCAAAGAAGTCAGGAGGTGCGTCCCGGCTTTGTAGCGAACCGGTAACTGAAAATGAGTCAGAAAAGCCATGGCTAACGTATTGAAATCTTGAAAGATGCCACGGGGTAATTCAATATACCATTTAGCTGCAGCACCAGTCAAAGTGCGCTAGAAGAGGCGTAGACGAACTGAATCATCGACCCAAGAGTTTGACGAACACCAAAGATGGTAGGTCATCACATGAGCTTGGGGGTCCTCCCCAGCTTTACCCTCAAACTTGGGGCAATCGTCGGGCACCTTGGTAGGAACCGGAGGCCAATAAGGATTATGCAGAATTGGATCGTTCGTTAATTTCGAAACATCCGGTAATTCCAAGGTAGCCAAGAATGGAAATGGCGGATTAAACGGCATACCTAGCCCTGGATAAGGACCAGTACCTGTATTCCACGCTGGTTGGGAATATCCTTGCCCCCATGGGTTCTGTCCAGCAGGATTTTGACCGTAGGGGGTATAGGTGTTATAACCAGCCTGATTCGGTTACTGGTAACCAGCGTACGGGGGTTGATAACCAGAGTATGGACCCTGATTAGGAGTCGGCCCTGTGTAAGCAGCATTTGGATTCGGCTGCTGAGTATAGGTATAACCGGGTTGTTGAGAACGATAGTTAGAACCTTGGGGCTGGCTATAATTCGGTCAGTATTGACCATGAGAATAGTAGCCGCCTTGAGGTTGAGTGGGCTGCTGATAGGGGGAACCCTGCGGAGCCTGATAATTAGGGTGCAACGGTGGATTCAGTTGCGGCGTCGAATAAGTCAGCTGTTGTGCAGGGTTAATAGGATGGACAGGCTGGCCTGGTTGAGCAGGCTGACCTGGGTGAGGGGGCTGCTCTGGGTTAACAAGTTGACCCAGATGAATAGGTTGAGTCAGTTGCGTAGGTTGACCTGGCTGTTGAGAAGCTCTAGGTTGTACCGGATGAACCGGTTGGCCTGGAGGCGTAACACCAGGTTGTGCCAAATAGACTAGTTGGCCTGGTGGAGGAATGGAGCCAAGTGGTGGCTGGTAACTGGATTGACCTGCAGCAGGACCATAAGATGGTCCTAGCTGGTGTGCAATGTTTGGATTAACAGGATACTGCGGTTGCATGGGTTGAGAAGGCTGTACTTGCCCCTAAGACCATAGACCGACCCTAGTTGGTACCCCGGCTGAGGCTGCACAGGTTGACCGGAAGGGTTTTAATACTGTCCTTGCGGACCGTACGATGGCCCTTGCTGACCCGCAGGATAGCCTTGCACGGGCTGCCCCTGTGGGTCATAAGGATAGCCAGGTTGGCCCAAAGGTTGGCCTTGGAAAGGTTTCCCTTGCGGGTTATAAGCCTGGTTATAAGGTAAACCTTGAGCATGGAGGTGAGCCTCAGGAGCGGGTAGACGTAAAATGTTCCCGTGCTCATCATACTGATCTGGAAAAGCATACACGGGTGTACCATCCTGTGCATAGTGCGAAAAATAAGAGCGGTTGGGATCTTGGGAGGATGGTCCAACCTCGGGGTTCAGTTGTTGTAGGGACAACCGATACTCCTCCGGAGAAATGTTCTCCGGCATAGCAGTCGCTATATAAACGTCTTCAGGATGCGGCATAGCCCTCACGAAGGGTGCCGTGACAGCGGGTGCAGATGCGGCCACACAGACAGTGGGCCAAGCAGGTACATAAGTGACGGGTGTCTGAGGAGACATCCCCAATGAAGGAGCAACCGGCCTTGTAGAAGGAGCTGACGCTCCCATAGAGGTTGCGGCAGAAATGATCTGACCCAAGGATCTAAACCCTGCTGGCAATGAGAGACCGGATGATGACATAATAACTGGTTCAGAGTTGTCTCCTGGAAATAATCTTCTTGGGAAGAGTTGATAGTCTTCACCAGACATTGGAATTTCCTCACTGGAATCACTCATGTTTGAGCCTGCCGCTATATCTCGGAGTAGACGGCGAGGACTAGGAGGAAAAACAGCAGCTATAAAAGGCAAACCCGATGTAAGAGAAAGGAACTCTGCCCCTACTCTTAATTCAGACCAAGGGTCCGAAAAGGGCCAATTGAACTCAACTAGTCCCCCAAAGGGTTGCTCAGTAAGAATCGGTCCCCCGTCAAGAAACTCGGAAACAATGGGCTGTTGTGGTTCAGCACAGGATTGAGAAGCCTCTGATCAATCGTCCGTATAAGGACTACCAGTAGACGAAATCGAGGGTTCCGCCACTGTGGTAGTAACGACAAGAGAAAAATATCAAACACACATACGGGCTGAAAAAGAATCAAGACACACAATCAAACGGTCGACAAGCAAAATCTAGCAAGGCGTGTGATCGCAGGTGATTAATTTTTTACCACATTGAAACTTTAGAAACTTCACCGTTTCATGTTTTAAGAGTCGAGAAACGGTTGAAAAGGTGACTCTATCTCTTTCAGATTTGACACAAGCGTGAAAGGACAAGCGCTTGGTGATCCTTTCCAATTTAGGGAGTCAGATAGGATCAAAATGACTACTCAGGAATACTAGGCAAAAGGGTGTACCAAATAACCATGAACTGCAATATACACCTTGGTTTCAAAATGAAAGATAAATCAACCAAGGACTTTCTGTACGTGCAGGCAATCTCCCCGAATGCTGTGTCCGGTGTATCACGGGTATAGGGCAGCAGAATCGGCTTCCTAAGGATAAAGGATTGAAACCTAGTCGGGTCTCCCTTTATATACGCGACGGTATGGGGAGCACAAGTCCGTACTAGCACTGTCTAAAGCCAAGAGGCGAACGACAACTACTAGGTTTAAAGACGCCGGAACACGTCTCTAGCCTAGACCTCTAAATGTGTTTCGTTAGATTTCAATGCTGACTTAGTGTAAATTGAGTAAATTTTAAAGTTTATCTTCAATTACGTTTCAGTTTTCAGGCCCTAGCGAATGTAATGTCTCAAAATCTCCTAAATGCAATCTATATGCCACAGTATATCATTTCATTCGATGAAAGCTACTTATGAGAGAGTTGAGAGCTTTTCACACAACAACGAAATGAACAGAAAACAACCAATGATACCTCTAATGCAGCTAATGGAAATTAAAATCTTTTCGTTCAAAGTCACTAATCACTAATAACACCGAAAAGATCTAATTCACATTAACTAGTTCAAAGAAAAAGAGTTTTTTTTTTTTTCAATGTTTTTAGAGCAAAATGCACTAAAAAAATGAAAACTAATGCAAAGGCAATTCGAGAAACGATGACAAGAGAGAAAAACCAAGAAAATTCCACTCAATGCAAACATAAAATCAGACCTCAAATTGACCAAAAGTCCCTCAAAGTGAAAGAATCCCAAAGACTCAAAATGAGCCGTGTAATCTAGGCCCAAGACAAGACAAAGCGAAATTCAAACGAAGAAGGAAACAATCACTCAAACAACACAATGAGACAATAGAAAACCACCAAATAAATGCAAAGAAGCAATTAGAAGGTTGACTGAACCGAAAGAGACCAAAAACTCCTAAGGAAGGCTCGACACACAACAACACCTAGATGACCTAGGGCTAAAATGCAAAATCGATGGAAATGGGCAAACAGCCAAAGGATGAAGGTAAGAGCCAGTCAATCCAGGCTCCAAAACACTCAAACAGTGGAAAAATCAAGACCAAACACACAGATCAGGCTCAGGAAGCTCAGAACTGAGCAAACCCTAGTAGCTCACAGGATTGGCGCGACTGTGAGGCTGAAACTAGCGCCAGAGACGAATTGGCGCGGGTAATACACAAGCAACCTGCGCCAATGGGCGCGTCTGTCAAGATGAAAAGCGTGCCAGTCGAGTTTCTCAGTCAAAAATAAAAAAGAAGCAATCCAACAAGAAGATCAGTGAATGATCAAGCTATCAAAGACCCAAATCCATAAAAAGAACTAGCCCAAAAGAGTTGATCAAGCAAGGAGAATCAAGAATCAACCAAAAAGGCAAGACAATGCTCCAAGGGTTCAGTTTACAAACTAAACCGGAGATTGACTGAAGTGGCTTTGATCTACTTCGCAATTGCAGAGAAAAAGCATTTCGAAGGCTATCTGGCCAACTTCAGGCTCTGTCTATAGCTTATAAAATGAACAACAACGAACCAACGATCCCCAGCAGAGTCGCCAATTTGTTGTGGAGGTAAATCCCCTCTACGGATAGAGGTAATCCCTACTAGCCCAGACTGGGTCTAGCAACAATCATTCACGCTATAGTGCAGGTTCCTAATTGCAAATAAACCAACTAGCGATGAAGGCTTACCTGGAATCCAACGCAGTCGTTGTAGAAGAGATGGCGCTCCTGTTCCTCAGCCCTGGTAGATCACGATCCCCACGATCTCCGTGATAGGAAACCTGCACATGCGAGAAAAAAAACAAACGCAAGCATAAAATCCAGTAGATGCAACTATATGTCAGTCAGAAAGGACATAACTCATCATCATAAATAACAACAAGAGTGGAACCATAACCAATAGTCGTTCATTAATAATCAATCAAAGGAAAATTACAACCATAGTTCTGACGCTGAATTCTCCTTCGGAGGGTCACCAGCAGAACACGTCTCGAAAAGCCTGTCAAGGATGGGACAAACTTCTCTCTTTGGATCTTGACGATAGTCTCCTTGCTTGAAATTGTCCTTAAGGGAATTATGGAGGCTCTTGCAGCATAAGGCTCTTGGGAATTTGGGAACTTGAAGACTAGCTTGCAATGGAGATGAGAAAGCTTTTATAGATGGAGGAAGAGGAGTTGGGATCCCTATAATCATGGGATTGGCCCTATCATCAAGGAAGCTTCCATGAGAGGTGGCAAACCACTTCCTCTCTATGGAAATCCGTAGCCAAACCTCCCAACTCAAGATAGATATCAGTTCCTAGATCAGTTAGGATGAAACTTCCACCATTTATTTTTAAAAAACATTCCTTAAATTGGCTGGCGCGAGTGTGACTCTGGGACAGAGCACCAACTGGCGCAGCCTCTTTGAAGTATTTTCCCCATTGGTGTGGGTACTGAACTGCCTTCTCGCGCCAATGCAAAAAGGGCCATTTTTAGGGTTTTTCACAAGGAGATGTCTTCAGGGCAATGAAAGCTCTTGTTCAGAGGGATGTCATAAAAGTGGTTTCAAGCCATGTTACTTCTCACAGGTCACAAAATGAGCCCTCCAATGTGCGGGACGGGGATTGCAGGGACGGTGACAAATTACTGTGTAACAAGAGCTCTTCTCCTAAATTCATGAGTGTAATCTTGGACACTTCATCCCTTTAATTGTCTAAAATTCTGCTAGTTCATAATGGATTTCTGCATGTAAGCTAGAGGGTAACATTTCTTTTTAATGGCAACAATAAAATTAAACTAAGACGTTGAGATCTTACCGTGGTTTTTAATCTCATCTTGTGTCCTTGCTTCCCACCATACAAGTTTCGCGCCATCCATTCTCAAGGAAGCTAATTGAATCTTTATGTCATCCTCTTGAATATTATGAATTCTAAAATAAACCTCCAATTGACGAATCGAATTATCCAGCTTCTTTGCATTCACTTTGCCATTATACATTGGAAGCTAAAATTTAACGTCAAGTTTAAGTAAAGGTGATTTACCAGCTCCTTTTGAAGTATGTTTATGAACATATTGAAAAGTTGTGGTAGTGGAAGATGATGAAGAAGAAGGTGAAGATGGTGGTGAGGATGATGGTGGAGTGGATGATGGCTTCTTACCATCTCCATTGCCTCCTCATCCTGGAGAACCTTATTCTCTTGGAGGCCTAGAAATTTCTCCTTGCATCCTTAAATTCCTCTCCTCATAGAGGACCTTAACCATCTCAATCATATCAAAAAATTCCTTTCTGAATGCTCGCTCATATTCTATCATGGTAGGTTCTCCTTCATGAGACATGCTCACTAAAGACTCAACTTAAATTTGAGTATTTTTTAGTGTTGAAGACTTTGGCAAACTTACCCTTCTTCCTCTTGAACCAACTGCACGGCCTTCAACCGACTTCCCTTCTCCTCTTTTGAGTTTTAACCTTGTAAGCATGACACAAACTTGAAAACTGTTGGGGTCCTATGTTTTGATAGATTGGCCAACCAAAATACAAGGAAAAATTAGAACAAATCTTTAGAGTTCTAGGATCTAGTTCTCCTGTTCTCAAAGAGGGATCTCTCAAATTGTTTGTTTTGCAAAGATTTATCTTGTTTTCTTTAAAGTATTGATTTTAGACTAGTTATTAAGTGCAGGTGTTGATTTGGTTTATTTGGTTGAATTGGCACAACAAAACATGAAAGATCTAGGCATTATAAATAGAAAGAAGAAGTGTCAGATTCATTGGGCAATGGAGTCGAGAAGAAGTTTGTAACAAGCTCATCAATGGATATGGGATATCAAAGGGAAAATCTAACTTGGCCACATGATCCTTTATTTTTGTGAATGAGATGGACATTAATGATTTGAAAAGAGAGTTTGAATTCTCAACAAAGGGAACTTGAAAACATAATTTGAACATAAAGAGGCATTTGATAGACAGGGCTAACCATGAATTCTATAAACTACACTTTAGCAAAATAATGACTTCAAGACACTTTTAAAATGAAATCTAAGATTCGGGAGCACATACTATTTCCTCAGAGATTTTATTTCAAACGAATTAGAAAACATGAAATATTCACTGATAACTGCAGTCATAGAAGAGGGAATGCCTAAACATCTATGATTACAACTATAAAGACCTTTGAAACAATTATTTAAGCAGGAACAAAGGGTATGATCAAAACATACCTCTTTGGAAAACTATAAACAATGGTAATTCAAAGGGAGACTTCAAAAACAACTTTCAAGTGGCAGCAGAAAAGCAGGGAAAACCATAAATCATGCTAGAACCAACTATTTGAACTATTTGAGAAATAAATAAGCATAAGGGTTCAAGAAAATGATTAAAGACTCTAAAATGCCTCAACAGACGAAAACATAAAACAATGAAGGATAAACAGGTCTAAGGTGCTTCTAGGAGTCATTTCTTAGCCTAAAAGTTTCACCCTACTGTAGTAAGAATTTACGGAACATAATGAAAATAGGAAAAACAACAAAAAGTTCGGAATACATCACCAATAGCTAGGCTCAGGGATCCAATGATAGAGCCTTCTCATAAACAAGCATGTCACAACATCATCAAGCTTCTAAGACTTCAATTTCTTCCTCAACTTTAGACAGATTATGTATTATTTCAAAGAGTTCCAATGTTACAGCTAGTGACCAACCAACCCTTTACAATGTTCTCCTCAAGGAGATTTTATAGGAAAATGAGGAGGTGGAAAAGTTTCTAGGGTACAAATATCATTAATTCCATACTAAATGCAACTCCTAGCCTTGAAAACCATGCAAGGCATAATGCAGGAATGTATTCAATTGCAACTATGTTCCATTTAATCTATTTTCTTCTTTTCAGGCTTAGTGGGTGAAAATATTGACTTTTAGGCACTTTCTTATCTTTACAATAACTTTGCTGACAGTTTGAGATATTTATCTTGTATGTAATAACTGTTCAGCTGTCTTGCCCTTGTTGTTCTTGACTGAGATTTGATCTGGGTATTACTTTGAGGCATAGAGGTTACAAGTGGTAAGTTTGGTAGCTGGGGATTCAATTAGCCCCTCTGATGTGGCATTCGAGGTTTTCTGGATCTGTCTTCATTTGTGGATTAGGCCTTTGATATTCAATTTGTGCCTTGATCCCTTTATACTCTGTTTAGAACCTTTAATCTTCTGATTATTCTTTGTTCTTCTGTCTTCGATGCTGATACTCTTTCCTTTAACTTATGTTGACTCTGTTTGTTGTTTTGTAGGTGTGCAGAGGGTTTCCTGGAGAATTTGTTTAGAAATCCGATAATCATGACTTATCAACCCTTTAAAAACATGTAATTTAGAACTCAAAACCCCTTAAACTTGTAACCAAGGCCATGAGGATCGTCATCCTAGGCCCATGTCACTGTAATTATTTGCGGGAGGGTTTTAACCTTGAACTTTATTAAACCTGCATAGAACACACAAAGTTAATTAATTCCTACAAATGGAGGGTTAAAACTACTTTGGAGGGTTCATGGAAGCATTTAGGAGCTGTGAGGATGGAGGGATTTGTAGCCAAGAATGGGTTTCTATGGTAAAACACAGAACCAAGGTTTAATTTGAAAATATGGCGCAAATTGGGAAGAAGCGGTTTCGGGAAAACCAGCAATGGTTTTCGCGCAGCATTTGGGGGGGTAGGCAGTATTAAATTTTGGAACGTGATATGACTCATCGCTCGACGCATGGCAAACGAAAACCACTTTTATCGCACGGAAGTAGCGCACTGTGGAGTAGGGGTGAAAATCGCGTGATATTGAGCGTCGACCGTTGGATTGGAGGCTCCAGATCCAATGGTGCGGGTTGAGCATGATGGATGAAGAGCTGCGGGGGCAGAAAGGTAGGTAGGGTCCACGATGACATATGCAAATGTGTCGCGGAGTGGGTTCAATGGTGAGATCGGGTTAAGTCTTGATCGTGGATCATCAGATCGGACGGTTAGGATTTAAAGGAAGGAGCAGATATATGAACGGAGGAAAAGGTAAGGCATGCGTAAGGGCAGAAGGATGAGTGCCCGACGGATGTTGATCTGCAAAGATCAATGGTCCAGATCTGTTAAAAAACATAAAGTCAGAAATGGAAAAATAGAAGGAAAAAGGGGTTTTGGCACGGAGGTTTGAAACTTTAAGCGCTCGATTGCGGGGCTTCGGCCACATGAGGTGGAGGGCTGAAGGGTATAAGCCCTCGGGGGCTTAAGACTATTATAGTGCAAATAAACTGATTTTTTTAGGCCAAAACAGAGTTTCAATAGGCTAAAGAGAGGATTTTAAACCAAATAAGAGGGAAATATAAGGTTTAAAGAGGGTTTTGAAATGTTTTTAGAAGTCAAATAGAGGTTTTTATGAATGAAATTTGGAGAGTGAAATGGAGAAGTGTAATGATGGAAAATGAGGTTTGCAGTCTTTCTCTTGGTAAATCAATAGGTACTTTAGTGTTAATAGTGAAAAAACAGTGAAGATTAACTCAAAGGGTAATAATCATCATAAAACTTCAAAATATGATAAGATTTCAAAGGGAATTATCTCTTGAAGGTTTAAAAGAAAAGCTTAGCCACCATTGAGTATGACAGAATTTATAGGTGGCTAATAGTGGCTCCACTTGGGGAGGACAGCTAGTTCTTTAGGTGTCCAGAACCTCAGCTATTGATCTCTGGTTTTTCAGTAAACCAGTGCCTTCATCCATTGGGAAACAACTTTCTTTTCCTTTAGCTAACCTTTATTTGATTTGATAACCTCTGCAACAATCTGAAAAAATGGAATTCTATCAAAACAACATCTCTACCTACCCATTCCTAATGATCCTAACATTTTTCCTTCTTCAGAGTGCATTTGGACTAGCAAACTCTTTTCAGTAACATTTTTTTTTTTGAAACAGGAAACTAATCTATTCCTACTCTTATTTCTCCATGATTTCAGTTTAAACAGTTGAACTCATAAATTCACTACCTAGCTACTATCTGTCAGGATTAGACTGTCTGACAGATCTTTACTCTTATAAATTCTAAAACAGAAATTAAAACTCAGCCAAATCAGGATTAGACTGTCTGATTTGCTGAAATGTCTATGGTTGTATGTACAAGCTGCACATAGACTTTATTTTCAGAAAAATAGAACCAAATTATGAAGGTTTAAGATCTAAAAATAAAAAACATCCTTCATTATTCTCTTCAGCTCTTATTTGATCCTTTTTGAGCTATCTTCTTACTTTTCTCTGGTTCAAGTTTTGAGCATATTGGAACCAGTTTGTTTTCTATATTTGGCTCAATATTTAATCTAATTAGAGTCATTCTTCTTTTGATATTCATAGGTTCAGATATTGAATTTGTTTGAACCTTTGTTTCCTCTATCCTAATCTACCTTACTGATAAGCCAAGATTATGTTGTTTGGATGATCTAATTCACTATCCTATCAGCAGTAAATTGAAAAGCTAATTAGTTATGATTAGGCTATATGACTAACTAGAAGTGTGTTTTTAGGAGTGGCATTTGAGCTTGCACACTTTCAGACTTTGTCTCTCTTTTTTGGTATGGGGTTGTACCTTTCTTGTTTTTATCTGCCCTCTTTTCTTTTCTATTGTTTTTGTATTTTTATTTTTCTAACTTTGAATGCAATGTTCAGACAATGATAGTTTACAATGGAAAGTAAAAAGTTTTGAAACTCATGACTCTTGACAGAAGTAATGCTTGAGCATCCTGCCATTGACAGGACCTCCATATAGATCTTCTCCATTCAACTCTTTCAATAAAAATGCATTATGACCCCTCTCAGCATGAATAATATAGGGACCTTTCCACAGGTTCTAAAATTTTCCATGTTTTCCCTTTTCTTCCCTTATTGAATCCCATTTAAGAACTATATTTCCAACTTGGAAATTATTTTCCTTAGTCCTTCTGTCAAATAGCTTCTTGATATTTTCTTGGAATAGTTGTGTTCTTTCATAAACTTCCTCTCTGGACTGCTGTAAATGAATTGTTTGGTTGATTCTTCTCTGCATATCATTTTCTTCAGTTTTCACTTCTTGGAGGAGTTTCATGAATGGAACTCCTAATGATGTTGGAAAGACTGCATCCATGCCATAAACTAGCTGATAGGGGGACATATTTATTGACTTCTTAGTAGTTAATCTATCAGCCCATAAGGCATGAACCAGCTTACTGTGCCATGATTTCTGATTCTGCTCCAACAAATTTTTGATGATGTTGATAAGGCTCTTATTGGAGGATTCAGCTAATCCATTTCCTTGGGGATAGTAGGCAGTATAGTGGCCCAAGGTGATGTGGTATTTGTAACAAAAATCAACCATTCTTTTAGACTTGAAGGCAACAACATTATCTGTTATGAATTTTCCAGGACAACCAAATCTGGAGAGGATATTTGTTTCAAGGAACTTGATAATGACAGAGTCAGTAGCATTCCTGGATGGTATGGCTTCTATCCACTTGGTAAAATAATCAGTGGCAGTGAGGATCCACTTATGTTGGTCTGATGAAGATGGGTGAATTTCCCCAATGTAAGTCCAATCCCCATTGTTGGAAGGGTGCCTCAACACTGATAGGATGTAAAGGTAAGGGGAGGAGTTTTCTTCTGCCATAAAAAATTTGACACTTATGGAAAAACATGGCTAATTTCTGAGTATCTGGGAAAAGGGTGGGCCAATAATAACTAGATCTGAGGACTTTATTTGCTAAGGTCTTCCAGAAAATATGTCCTCCACATTCTCCTTCATGCAGCTCATGCATGATTTTTCTTGCATCATCCTCAAGTAAACATTTAAGCCTTCTGTAAACAATGCCCCATCTAATATGCAATAATTTAAAGCCTTCTGTTTCAAAAATCTAGCTTTAGTTTTAGACAAAGAAGGAGGGGCATTTAAATATAAAAGCACATAAATGATGTTAGCATACCAAGGTGAATTCAAAAATGTTTCTTCAATGAAAGGAGTAGTGAATTCTTCTATTTATTCCAACATATCCACCATATTCATATCCAGTGCTTGGAAGTTTGACTCAGCCATGAGTTTTTCTAATCCCTGCCCTTTGACTAGTTTGGTGGACCTGATTTCTAAGTCATATTAAAGAATAGTAGCAATCCATTTTCCCCTTTTACCATTAGGGTCTTGACTTAGAATATCCTCGACAACAGTATGTGGTACAAAATCAATGATGTGAGAGTGTAAAATGTAGATTCTAAAGTCCTTTAATGCTTTCACCAATGCTAAGGCTTATTTCTCCATGATGTTATATTTGAGAGGAGAGTCTCTTAAGGCCCTACTAAAAAAGGATATTGGCTGTTCTTTCCCCAAGTCATTATTTTGAAGTAATATTGCAGCTATTGTATGTTCAAATGCAAAAGAAAATATATAAAAATCTTTGGTGAAATCTGGACTAATCAGGACTGGTGTTTGAGTGAGAGCTTGTTTAACTAGTTCAAATGATTGTTTAGATTGTGTTGTCCATTTATCACCTACTTCTTTCTTAATCATGTTTGTAATGTTTCTTAATAGCTCAACAAGGTTGGGGATAAACCTCCTCAAAAAATTTATCTTCCCAATGAAAGATTGTAATTCTTTGAGGCTCCTAGGATGCTTGATTTTCAATATGCCATCAATCCTTTTAGGGTCTACCTTGATTCCCTCTTCTGAAATAATGTGACCAAGAATTTTACCTTCTTGGAGACCAAAGAGTGTCTTTTTGGGATTCAAAGATAAGCAAATTTCTTACATTTCTCAAAAACTTTTCTTAAATGAATCAAATGTTCTTCATCAGTTTTAGAGAAAATAGTTATGTCATCAAGGTAAATGATTATAAAATAGCCTATGTCTTCTAATAAGGCTATATCCATGGCCCTTTGGAAAGTGGCCCCTGCATTCATCAAAACAAATGGAATTTTGACATACATAAAGGTGCCCCAAGGTGTAGTAAAAGAAGTTTTGTGTTGATCACTTGGGAGAACTAACACCTGATTGTAACATGAGAACCCATCCAATAGTGATATTATTTTAGACCCAAATACCCTTTGAATTATATGGTCCATCTTTGGCAAGGGGTAGTTGTCTTTTAGGGAGGCTCTATTTAGATTTCTAAAGTCAATGCAGAGCCTGATTTCCCCTGTTTTCTTTCTAACAGAAACTAGGTTTGACACCCATTTTGAATATCTGAGTGATACTATAATCCTAGAATCATACATTTTCTCAATTTCTTTCTTAACTAAAGGCAATAAAATAGGATTTATCCTTCTTAGTTTTTTTTTGAAAGGTTTCTGATTTTCCTTAAGAGGAATTTTGTGTTGAATGATGCTAGTATCATAAGATTTCAGATCTTGGTATCCCCAAGTAAACACATCTCTAAATTCTTTTAATAGATCTATGTATTTCAATTTTATATGAGCTGGGAGAGTGCTGGATAGTTTGATGATCTTGGGTTCTGCTAGGCTGCCTATGTTATGTTCTTCTACATCTGTTTCCATAGGTTCCATTCTTGGTTCTTTGGCTACATCATTAAAGTAAAAAAGGTGTTCTAAAGGTGTGAGACCTCTTGGAATTGTATCATTCTTACATTGTAAAAATTCCAAGTCTTCCTGGTCTGCGTTGTCAATTATTTATGTCTTAAAAACATTTTCACAACGATTTATATCAGCAGAATATTTCATTTCTGTTTCTTAGATTTGTTCATTATCTAAACGGTTTTCTTCATGGTTGGTTTCTAATGCTGGTATGGAAAAATCATTTTCTGATTTTAGGAAATCATCTATGTGTTTTTCAGTGTCAAACACTTTCCAGTGGTCCTCATTGTTAGGCACAACAGGCCTATTTTTTACCTTTACATTGAGCTGTTCATTTATCTGAGGTACTTGGAAATTGCTGGCATTGAAGGCAAGTTCATTTGCTAGATGATTTTGGGCTCTTGGTATGAAAATGAGTTCATATTTTTCAAAGGTTTTTAGTAAATCCAGTGTAGCATTTCGATATTCTCTAAGTCTTGGGTTCTTGGCTGAATATTCCCCTTTAATTTGTCTTATGATAAGTTCAGAGTCTCCTAAGACTAATATTTTCTGGGCTTCTAATTGTTTAAGCAACTATAAGCCAAGGAGAAGGGCTTCATATTCAGCAATATTGTTGGTGCATGGAAAATCCAATTTGTAAGAGTATCCCTGATTTGTATTGTGGATCCATACACCTACCCTTTCACTTGTTTTATTACAAGACCCATCAAAGTTTATTATCCAAAGTATTTCTATCTCATTTTCATGTTCTTGTTGCTAAGAATTGCTAACGTTTTGTATATGAGTTGAGGGCAGTTTTGACTTATCTGGTAAACTGATTTCTTCTTTTTTTTCCTTTTCTTGTTGAGTGATTTCATCTATGTTGAACAAGATAAAGGAATCTAAGCTTGATTAAATGGAGTATATTGGAGATTTGTTTGGTCTGTCTATATTTCTCACCATGTATTTCATGTGGGATTCCCTATATAGTCTTCTAGTTTGGTTAAACACTGGGATGGTGGCATAGGACATGTCCATTTCGAGGCTTCCTTGTAGCTTGGCTCCCCATGATCTTGATAAAAGCATGCCATACTTTGGGGGAATGTCAGCTAATACTATGTCCATAACTAGACTCTTGGCAGGGATATGAGATAAGTTTACACATAAATATTTGATTAAACCCAAGCATTTGACTCTGCTTGAATCAAAGGAATACAGATCCTTGTATGGTTTAGTAATTTCTAAGCCTAAGATTTCCATTATTACTTTGGGAATAAGATTATGTGAAGCTCCAGAGTCTAACATGGCATTGTGTAATATCCTATCATGTACATTTAGACTGACATAGAATGGAGGGACAACCCCTTCTTGGTATTTTCCTTCAACTTCAGGACCAAACAACAAATCTGGTTTATCATCTGCCAAGTTTAGAGTATCAGTGTCACTGCCCATATTCAAAGATTTCAAAACTTGTTTTTTATATACATCCTGAGTTACTAGTTCAGATAGAGGTATGGTAATTTTTATCTTTGCAATCTCTCCCTCAAGGCTGAAAGGAACTATTGCTTTTGTCATATTTACATATGTTTTTTCAATTGAATTCCTCTCAAAATTTTGATTTGCTGAACTTTGTTTGGACTGTTATTAGGGACAGTTTTGCTAGGGCCACTAGCTGAGGTGCTAGGGAAACTTTGTTCAACATTTGACTGGCTACTTTTCTCTTTGTTTAAATCTGTTTTCTTAGCCAAAATGTTGGTTTTCTCTGCTGCTTTCTTAGACTAATTTTATGTATTTTGCCTAACAACAATGCTAGTGTTTTTATCATTTGAATTATCTAGGTTCCCTTTTCTTCTTAGATCATACTTTTTATGTACCTCCATGATTGCGTTCTGAAACCCCAATCTATAATATTCAAAATCCTCATTATTGTACTAATTTTGTTCTGAAGAGAAGAATCCTTGTTCTTCTTCAGTGAGAAAAACATCTGCCGCACTGTCAGATCCTATCAAGTTTACATGATCTTCTTCCAACCTTTCAACTTCCATTTCTTCTTCTTGATAAACATAGTTTTGTTGAAAGGGAGGCCTAATCTGTTGGTCATTATCTCTTTGCCTATCTTGATTAGGGTCTCTTCTAAGATTTTGGTTTCTATTTCTGTTTTGGGGGTTGTTTTGATTTTCTCTTGGTGGCACTCTATCGTTAAAATTTATCTTTTCAAGCATCCTCTCCATTACCGTTACTAAGTTATCAATTTTATTATCTGATGCTGAGGTTGATGGCATTATATCATCCTTGTATGTAACTCTTTTTTCCACTCTCAACCTAGCTCTTTTCTCAATCATATTTGTCTCCACACTCATGGCTCCCCTCTGCATATCTTCTAAGGTTGAGGGATCTCTTTCTCTTAGCTGGTAGGCCATTTCAGGGTCAAAGCCTTCTGGGAATTTAGCCAAGTCTAAGCCTAGTGGAGGCTTCATGTCTGGAGGAAGTGCATTATACACACTATTGAATCTAGTGCAGTAATCATGGACACTTTCCCCAGTATTCCTTTTGAGATTAGTATAGTCTGAAAGGATTTGAAGAGGGTTTTTTCTGATTTCCCATTTGTTTATGAAAGCTTGATATAGAGAAGGGAGATCATTTATGCTGTGAGGAGCTAAGTTTTTAAACCACTTTTTCACTTCTCCCCCTAAACTTTGGGCAAAGATTCTCATTTTAATGGTATCATCATCTATCTCCATGTAATCAAATGCATCTTCCATTCTGTCTACATGTTTTTGAGTTGTGGTAGATTCTTTTCCAGTGAAATGGGGAATTTTATATTGATAGTCATTTGGTAAGGGAACCATAGGTTGTGATAACACTAGTGGGGCATACCATGCTGCCATGGCTGGAAAGAAAGGTGGATTTACAACGGGTGGATTTACAAGAGGGAAAGTGGGCTGAGATGGGGTGTTTTGAACAATGGTAGTATGGATTGGAGTGGAAGAAACACTTGGACCAACAAACTGGTTTTGAGCAGATTTGTTATGGAAGAGGCTGAAGTGGTGAAGAAGCTGGGAATCAGGAGGAGTAGAAGGTGAGGCTTCTCTACTAAAGCTCTGATGCAAACCTGTAGTTTCAAGATCAGCGTGGTTTAAATCACTTTGAGACCTGGTTCTGAAGATGTTATTTTTATGATGTAAGTCAAAGTTTGAATCCTCCAAGACAACAAGGTTTTTAGGGGCAAATTTTGTTCTTGGGATGTTCCTATTAGTAGCTAATTTTCCAGTTTTAGGAATCTGCCACAAAATTCTCTCTGGATTTTCAACTATTGTAGGACGATTAGGGTCTGGATGAGATCTAGTGTTGATCCTATGTGAAGCCAGACTGCTTTTTCAAAAATGAGAGAGGCTAAAGTTTTTAGGGACTGTTTTGAAAGTTTTTCCTCTCACAACGTCTTATCTAGTAGGGGACTAGGCTTCCAAACTTCCTTCAAGGCTGGTTAACATAGTCTTAAAGAGATCTGGAGACTTAGATGAGTAATAGGCCTACTAGGCTAGTGGAGTCGCCAAGTGGAAACTTTTTAGCTTTTTATGAAGGTAAAATGATTTATGGTTAATGATTTATGGTTCCACCACCATGTTTATTATGAAGCCAATTTGAAATATTTTTGAATTTTTATATTTATGTGGTTATGAGAGTGCCCTAAATATGTTTCAACACTTAGTAAGGTGTTTAAAACAAACAGAGTCTAATCTATGGCTTGGTAACTTATTTTTTAAGGAAATTGAAGGATTAATGAGTTTATAATAGTTTTCTAAGCTATCATAGATTCAATAGATCCTACCGTGATCACCATTATGTTGGTGTGGCGATGAGGTGGCTGATAATCACTGGATATTCTTGAAGACAAGGGATTTCTGGAGTCCTAAGGTGTACTTAGTTTGTCACTAACTCAAAAAATTCCCACCGTGATCGCCATTATGTTGGTGATGAGGTGGGATAACAATTCCCAGGGTATTCTTTGTCAAATTAAGGGCCTAAAGAGTTTTTAAGAGGTATTCAAGAAAATATATACTCAATAGGTCCCACCATGATTGCCATTATGTTGGGGTCCTGTGTTTTGATAGATTGGCCAACCAAAAGACAAGGCAACATCAGAACCAATATTTAGAGTTCCAGGATCTAGTCCTCCTTTTCTTAGAGAGGGATCTCTCAAATTGTTTGTTTTACAAAGATTTATCTTGTTTTCTTGAAAGTATTGATTTTAGACTAGTTATTAAGTGCAGGTGTTGATTTGGTTTATTTGGTTGAATTGGCACAGCAGAACATGAAAGGTCTAGGCAGTATAAATAGAAAGAAGAAGTGTCAGATTCATTGGGCAATGGAGTCGAGAAGAAGTTTGTAACAAGCTCATCAATGGATATGGGATATCAAAGGGAAAATATAACTTGGCCACAGGATCCTTTAGTTTTGTGAATGAGATGGACATTAATGATTTTAAAAGAGAGTTTGAATTCTCAACAAAGGGAACTTGAAAACATAATTTGAACATAAAGAGGCATTTGATAGACAGGGCTAACCATGAATTCTACAAACCACACTTTAGGCAAATAATGACTTCAAGACAACTTTTAAAATGAAATCTAAGATTCGGGAGCACATCCTATTTCCTCAGAGATTTTATTTCAAACGAATTATAAAACATGAAAGATTCACTGATAACTGCAGTCATAGAAGAGGGAACGCCTAAACATATATGATTACAACTATAAAGACCTTTGAAACAATTATTTAAGCAGGAACAAAGGGTATGATCAAAACAGACCTCTTTGGAAAAACTATAAAAAATGGTACTTCAAAGGGAGACTTCAAAAACAACTTTCAAGTGGCAGCAGACAAGCAGGGAAAACCATAAATCATGCTGGAACCAACTATTTGAACTATTTGAGAAATAAACAAGCATAAGGGTTCAAGAGAATGATTAAAGACTCTAAAATGCCACAACAGAAGAAAACATAAAACACTGAAGGATAAACAGGTCTAAGGTGCTTCCAGGAGTCATTTCTTAGCCTAAACTTTTCACTCTATTGTAGTAAGAATTTATGGAACATAATGAAAATAGGAAAAACAACATAAAGTTCGGAATACATCACCAATAGCCAGGCTCATGGATCCAATGATAGAGCCTTCTCACAAACAAGCATGTCACAATATCATCAAGCTTCCAAGACTTCAATTTCTTCCTCAACTTTAGACAGACTGTGTATTATTTCAAAGAGTTCCAATGTTACAGCTATTGACCAACCAACCCTTTACAATGTGCTCCTCAAGGAGATTTTATAGGAAAATGAGGAGGTGGAAAATTTTCTAGGGTTCAAATATCATTAATTCCATACTAAATTCAACTCCTAGCCTTGAAAACCATGCAAGGCATAAGGCATGAATGTATTCAATTGCAACTCTGTTCCATTTAATCTATTTTCTGCTTTTCAGGCTTAGTGGGTGAAAAGATTGAATTTTAGGCACTTTCTTATCTTTACAATAACTTTCCTGACAGTTTGAGAAATTTTTCTTGTATGTAATAATTGTTTAGCTGTCTTGGCCTTGATGTTCCTAACTGAAATTTGATCTGGGTATTCCCTTGAGGCAGAGACGTTACAAGTGGCAATTTTGGTAGCTGGGGATTCAATTAGTCCCTCTGATGTGGCATTCGAGGTTTTCTGGATCTGTCTTCATTTGTGGATTAGGCCTTTGATATTCAATTTGTGCCTTGATCCCTTTAAACTCTGTTTAGAACCTTTAATCTTCTGATTATTCTTTGATCTTTTGTCTTCGATGCTGATACTCTTTCCTTTAACTGATGCTGACTATGTTTGTTGTTTTACACGTGCGCAGAGGTTTTGCTGGAGAATTTTTTTAGAAAGCTGATAATCATGACTTATCAGCCCTTTAAAAAAATTTAATTTAGAACTTAAAACCCTTTAAACTTGTAACCAGGGCCATGAGGATCGTCATCCTTGGCCCATGTTACTGTAATTATTTGCAGGAGGGTTTTAACCTTGAACTTTATTAAACCTACATAGAACACACAAATTTAATTAAATCTTGCGAATGGAGGGTTAAAACTACTTTGGAGGGTTCATGGAAGCGTTTAGGAGCTGTGAGGATGGAGAGATTTGTAGCCCAGAACGGGTTTCTATGGTAAAACATAGAACTAGGGTTTAATTTGAAAATATGGTGCAAATTTGGAAGAAGCGGTTTCGGGAAAACCATCAATGGTTTTCAGGCAGCATTTGGGAGGGGGTAGGCAGTATTAACTTTTGGAATGAGATACGACTCATCACTCAAGACGTGGCAAACGAAAACCACTTTTATCGTGCGGAAGTAGCGCACTGTGGAGGAGGGGTGAAAACCGTGTGATATTGATAGTCGACGATTAGATTGGAGGCTCCAAATCCAATGGTGCGGGTTGAGTGTGATGGATGAAGAGCTGTGGGGGAAGAAAGGCAGTTAGGGTCCACGATGACATATGAAAATGTGTCGCGGAGTGGGTTCAATGGTGAGATTGGGTTAAGTCCTAATCGTTGGATCATCATATCGGACGGTTAGGATTTAAAGGAAGGAGCGGATATATGAATGGAGGAAAAGGTAAGGCATGCGTAAGGGTAGAAGGATGAGTGCCCGACGGACGTTGATCTGCAAAGATCAACGGTCCAGATCTGTTAAAAAACATAAAGTCGGAAATGGAAAAATAGAAGGAAAAACGGGTTTTGGCACGGAGGTTTGAAACTTTAAGCACTCGATTGCAGGGCTTCGGCCACATGAGGTGGAGGGCTGAAGGGTATAAGTCCTCGTGGGCTTAAGACTATTATAGTGCAAATAAACTGATTTTTTTAGGCCAAAACAGAGTTCCGATAGGCTAAAGAGAGGATTTTAAACCAAATAAGAGGGAAATATAAGGTTTAAAGAGGGTTTTGAAATGTTTTTAGAAGTCAAATAGAGGTTTTTGTGAATGAAATTTGGAGAGTGAAATGGAGAAGTGTAATGATGGAAAATGAAGTTTTAAGCAGTCTTTCTCTTGGCAAATCAGCAGGTAAGCAGTCTTTAGTCTTGCACCCTGCCGCTCAGTCGTGGTCACAGGTATCGGTTCCATGTGCTAGGGGTTGGTCCCCTCTCCCCTTGTCGGAAAACCTTTGCAAAAATAAATATATGCGACAAGGTTTATGTGGTAATAACTGTTGTGTGGCGTAGTGGTTGCATGTGGCGCTGGTGGGGCAGAGGTCCCGTGTTCGACCCCCGTTGTTCCTTCCGATTCAAAACAATAAGTTTGATCCACCATTGGGGGGGCACGTGGTGGCCCTAGGCTACACCACGTGCCCTCTCCCCATTAGCCTGAATCTCAACCATTCAAAACTTCCCAAATCACCTACGATTTCAACTAATTAGATGATGCACTTGGCTGTCTTACACTAGCCGGAGGAAAATTGACTGATTTGACCCAGCCCAATTAGCATGCCATGTCAGCAATACTGACTGCTAACTGGGCAACCTTTCTGCCTTTTTTTTCCAAATTTTTCATGTTTGTGCAAATGAAAATAACTCATTTACGAGAGCATATGGAGTCCATTTTGCATGAAACGAAGTGCGTCGGATGTTGGGTATGTAATATATTCTTTCCACGATTAGTCACATGCGTGAGGGGGTCAGAAGGGGGGCGATAACTGCCCCTGTAAATTGCGTCAGGTGTAGTAGGGGGGTCATTTGGGGGCGACAGTGCCCCCGAAAAAAAAAATTTGACCCTATTTTTCTATGGGCGGACCCACCCATGGTTTTGGGTCATGATGGTTTTCAGCCATTGGTATTTTTTAGATATAGTCAAGGGAACTATGGCTATGTTCTAATCCAAGGTTAATGGATTGGTGTTTATGAATGCTTCAGCATGTATATATGTGTTATAACACTAAAATGAATATAATGAAAAATAAATCTGAATCTGGTAGTATCGATTTGGGATCTAGGGGAAAATATTTGTGTATATCAGTTTTATGTTTTATTCTCTCGCTATTTTTTATTTTCTGTTTTTAAGATTCATGTGCAGATAATTTCTGTACAAGGTTAAAACCTACATTTGGTATCAAAGTTGTTTTGGCTTCAAGGGGATGCCTTTGCTACTGAGGGGTTTTTTTCTCAGGCCTCTGGTAGACCCTGTTCAGTGGGAGATATGCAGGATCGATACTTATGGTGAAAGAAGATGGCGAGCAATGGAAAGATAGAGATCGAGAAATTTAATGGTCAGATTTTTGAGTTGTGGAAGCTCAAGATGGAGGATCTGCTGGTGGATAAATATCAGTGGATCATGGTAGATTCGGGGACTAAAACAACGACAATGTCAGATGAAGACTAGAAGAAGTCGGATCAGAAGGCAAAGAGCACAATACGGTTGTGTGTCTTAGATTCAGTATTTTTGAATGTATCTGGGGAAGATACAGTGAAGACTATGTGGGAAAATCTGTGGACTTTGTACCAATCTAAGTCTCTCGTGAATAGATTGTTCCTGCAGAAAAAGTTGTATAACATGAGGATGAAGGATAGAGACTCAAACAAAGCATATGAATTCCTTAAATACTGTGGTAAGTTAGATGTTATCTGTTGATATTAAAATCTTAGTTGAAGATAAGTGCATCATTTTGTTGTGTTCTCTACCAGATTCATGGGACAATCTGGTTATTGCAATAGGTAGCAATACAACTACCTTGAATTTTGATGAAATTGTCTCAGCCTTGTTGTCGAAGGAAATGAGACAGAGAAATATGGAGGGCCAAAATGGAGATGCCTTATATGTACGAGGAAGGTCTTAGAACAAAAACAAGAATAAGGTTTTGAGTGGGAGATCTAAATCTAGAGGGAGATCTAAATCTCCAGGGAAGTTTGTAAAGGTGTGCTAGAAATGCAAAAATGAAGGGCACTACAAAAAGGACTGCAGATCTAAAGCTCTTGAGAAAGGAAAGGGATCTGATGATGCTCCTTTTTCAGAGGAAAAAACCATCTCGGATGAAGGTGGCGATGTGTATTTGGCTTCTTCTTCAAATACACATGTAGATCATGAGGCATGGTTGATTGACTCAGGTGCATCCTTTCACTTCACTCCCCATTGGGAGTGGTTCTGCGAGTATGAGAAGTATGATGGTGGTGATGTCTTCTTAGGGGATGATAGGAAGGCCATAATTTTCAGATGTGGAAAATTAAAGTTGAAGTTGCAAGGTGGAAGGATTAGAACACTTCCTGTTGTTCTGCATATTCTTGCATTGGCCAGAAATCTAATTTCTGTAAGCAATATGGATGATGGAGGTGTAAAAAAATTGTTTGAGAAAGATACCTACAAGATGGTTCGGGGAGCACTGGTAGTAATGCAGGGAGTTTGGATTGGAAATATGTACAAGATTCAGTGTAGCATTGTTATTGATGGGTGCAACAGTTCTGTGGTTCCTAAAAGTGGAGAAGAAATCCTAGCGATCTCTGGAGAAAAGACCATGCTATGGCATCAAAGGCTTGGACATATTGGAGAGAAGGGCCTTCAAATACTGCATGGAATGGTATGGTATAAGGCATGTCTAATTTCTCTCTGGATTTCAATTTCTGTGAACATTGTGTATATGGGAAGTAGAATCATGTGAGTTTTCCTTCTGGTGCTAAGAGGGCGAACAAGATATTAAAGCTTGTGCACAATGATGTGTTTGGACCTGTGTTGGTTCCATCACTGGGAAAATATGTGTACTATGTCTCATTCATAGATGAATTCTCAAGGAATACATGGATATATTTCTTGAGGAATAAATCTAAAGTCTTTGACAGATTTAAAGAATTTAAGGCTCTGGTGGAAAACCAGACAAAGAAGAATATAAAGCTGTTGAGGATAAATAATGGTGGAGAGTTTTGTAAGAAATAATTTGAAGAATTATGTAAGAAGTGTGGTATAGCACGGCAGAAGACTATTCCATACACACCTTAACAAAAAGGATTTGCAGAAAGAATGAATAGAACGCTGATGGAAAAGGCAAGAATAATTCTCAATGGTACCAGGTTAGGATAGGAATTATGGGCAGAAGTAGTGGAGACTGCATGTTACCTGGTTAACAGATCACCTTCATCAGCGTTGGAGGATAAGACTCCACATGAGGTATGGAATGGTAAGAAACCATCTCTTTCACATCTAAGTGTATTTGGATGTGATGCATATGTACATGTTCCAAAGGAGAAAAGGACCAAGTTGGATAATAAATCTGAAAGTTGCATCTTCATTGGGTATAAGGATGGTTTAAAAGATTGCAAGCTTTGGAACCCAGAAACAAGGAAGGTTGTTTACAACGAAGATGTGGTGTTTATAGAGGTGAAAGATGTTTTTAAACATGAAGTCCTACCAAAGGAACTTGAGAAGATAGATTTTGAACTAAAGGAGGATGATTCAGACTCTACAATAGAAGAAGATTCAGAAGAGGAAGAGCCACAAACTCTAGCTATGAGAAGATCAGTTCGGGAAAGAAGGAAACCAGAAAGGTATAGTCCATATGCTTTCTATTCAAATTTTTCTTTAACTATAACTGATGATGATCCCAGAACTGTAAGGGAGGCAGTAGATTTAGAGGATGGAAAACTCTGGAAGGAGGCCATGGTTGATGAATTGCACAAAAATGAGGCATGGGATCTGGTGGAGTTGTTAGCTGGAAGGAAGCCCATTGGGAGAAAATGGGTGTTTAAGAAGAAGATGAATGTAGAAGGCAAGGTGGAGAAATACAAAGCTCGCTTGGTAGAAAAAGGTTATTCTCAGGTGTTGGGAATTGATTTTGGTGATATTTTTTCTCTGGTTGCCAAGGTTACTTCTATTAGATTACTTTTATCTATTGCTACTGCCTTTTATTTTGAGGTAGAACAGATGGATGTGAAGACAACATTTCTTCATGAGGATCTGGAAGAGTAGATCTACATGAAGCAACCTGAAGGATTTTCGGTGAAGGGTAAGAAAGACCCGGTATGCAGGTTAAAAAAGTCTTTGTATGGGTTAAAACAGTCATCAAGGATGTGGTATCAGAAATTTGATACCTATATACGGGGACTTGGCTTCACTAGAAGCAAAGAGGATCACTGTCTATATTTTAAATTAATTGGTGACCATGTTATTTACTTGGTCTTGTATGTGGATGATATGTTTTTTATTGGAAATGACAAAGAAATTATCCAGGATTTGAAGACCAAATTTTTCGCGAAATTTGACACGAAGGATCTTGGTGCTGCAAACTATATTTTGGGCATGGAAATTAAGAGAGATTGGGAAAAGAGGAAGCTCTGGTTAAACCATAGGAAGTATTTTGAGACAATATTGCAGAGATTCATTATGTAGGATAGTAAATCGGTGAAGATTCTTATTCCTGTAGGTGTAAAGCTATCTGCTGAATAGTGTCCCAAGACAGAAGAAGAAGAGGAGGATATGTCCCGTGTTCCATATGCAAGTGCAGTGGGTAGCCTGATGTATGCAATGGTATATACTAGACCAAAAATTGCACATGAAGTGGGAGTATTGAGTAGGTTTATGTCAAAACTAGGGAAGGAGCATTGGACAATAGTGAAGGAGGTTTTTAGATATTTGCGTGGCACTAGTGATTATGGTTTGTGCTACCAGGGAAGACCAGGATTGGATAGATTTGTGGACATTCGTGGTTTTGTTGATGCAGACTGGGTTGCAAATCTCGACCAAAGAAGATATACAAGTGGGTATGTGTTTAGCCTATTTGGAGGTGCAATCAGTTGGATGAGTAAAAGACAGTTTGTAGTGGCTCTTTCAACTACATAGGTAGAATACATGGCAGCCAGTCATGCAAGCAAGGAAGCAGTTTGGTTGCAGAGATTGTGTTCAAGTATGGGGTTGGTGCAACGAGCTATAAGGATAGAATATGATAGTTAAAGTGAAATTTTCTTGGCTAAGAACCCTGCTTATCATTCAGTGACAAAGCACATTGATGTTCAATATCACTTTGTGAGAGAAATGGTTGAGGATAAAAGGGTGTTGCTAGTAAATGTGGACACTTTGAAGAATGTTGCAGATGCATTGACGAAGTCTGTGAGCACTTAGAAGTTCTCTTAGTGTAGAGAAAAAATGGGTTTTGTAGAGATGGACTAATGACTAAGCTCTCCTGTGGCCCCCCACGGAAAGAAAAAAAGTGGGATAATGTTGGGTATGTGTTATATTCTTTCCACGATTATTCGCAGGTGCATGGGTTTGCACACGGTTTTTGGGCATGATGGTTTTCGGCCCCTGGTATTTTGTAGTTTCGGTCAAGGGACATTAGGGAAATTTTGAGGTCTAAAATGGGCCTCCTAAGGAAATAATAAAATAATATCTAAATCAATAAAATAATATTTATGAATTTTTAATTCACTTTTTGCACCACAATCCATGTAACCATGGTTAAATTCAATTCAAAAGTTGTACCAAAATAAAATTAATAAAAAAATTGTATTGATGTGGCTATAAATAAGAATGAGTTTTTCAAGAAAAATTCATTATCATTGAACAACTAATGCATTTGTCATTTGTACTTAAATAACTTAAAATAAAATATAAATATAAATTCATAAATTCTTAATTATATTATATATTATTAATTAAAATTTATATTATTTAAATTGTATAATAACATGTAATTAATGTACTATATAAAAATAATATAATAAATGTAATATATTATTTTATGTATGAATTTTATTCAAAAAATGTGAAATGACATTTATTATGAGTACTTTACTTTGACTTTAAAAGTACTTAGAGCACTACCATGGTTAACCATGATTTTTTATCCACCATTGAGAATGTGACAAGTAAGTACCTTTAACTCGAGCAATGCCACCTTAACCATTAGGGATGATGTCATCCACTAAAATGTGATTGGTTCTCATAAAGTGAATTTTGATTGTACATTTTCCTTAGGAGGCCCATTTTAGACTTCAAAATTCCCTTAATGACTACGATTATGTTCTAATACAGGGTTAATGGATTGGTGTTTATGAATGCTTCGACATGTATATATGTGTTGTAACACTAAAAGGAATAGAATTAAAAATCACGCTAGTAGTCCTGATTTGGGATCCAGGGGAAAATCTCTGTGTATATATGTTTTATGCTTTATGTTTGAAGATATTGTACAGGGTTAAAACCTACATTGGATTCAAAACGATGAGCACTACATGGTTGTTCAGGTTTCACATCATTCTAAGAACTTTTAGTTTTGAGCATAAAAATTAGCACCAGATCAGTATTGCTATATGTTTTTGCACTTGTTTTATTAGTAGATGGTACTTCTCAATTATGATTGTACTGGAGGGTGTGTATTGCAGTTCAATCACGAGCTATTGTGGTGTCACTATCACTTCCATGGGGGTTATTGAGACTAGGATGTTGATATCAAAGACTTCTTTGAAAATTGATTTAAATTTTCTCTCCATAGGTCTAGCTTGTTGAAAATAACCTGTTGTGGGAGGTGTCTCTCCTCCACTAGTTGTGTAATAGAATCTTTATCAAGCCATTAGAAATTTGTTAACTTGAAAATGTTTGTATTTCTAGTTCTTGAGATTTTTGAATCAAAGATCCAACCCTTGTATTGTTCCTCAATTGGTCCTTGGAGGCTCTTTTCCTCTTTTCTCTAACAAAATTCTCAAAATTTTCCATTTCCTCATTGATCTCAAGAGAAAATATAAAGTGAAAGTGTCTTGCTACTTTAATGGCATCTTTTTTTAGTGTGGGTTATGTTCTAGGGAAGGCACCTAGGAATGATATTTTTGGTTGTAGGTTTCAATATTATATGAGAACCTTTTCTACTAGATTCCAAGTTTACCTCTAAGTTTTCCCCAACCCTACTCACAAAATAGTAGTGGATGGGGTAATCCAATAATTATAAGAAGCCAATAAATAACATATCAAATGGTTAAGAGAAAAGGATCAAGTAGAGAATTCACATGGCAAGGAAATATCACACAAAGAAGATTAGATAGATAAATTTGGCTAAACATTAAAACCCTTAACTGGAGAGGGTTTCTTAAGTGGTTTTAACTATATGTTCAATTTTTTGAGAACAACATAGATGAGTAGACCAAAAAATTTCTAAAGCACATAATAAAGGAGGTGCAACTAAATACCTGAGTAGAGAACAATGGTAAGCATTATTGCCTGAGGTTTTGGGACTAGCCTTCCTCCATGGATTGATGTTTAAGCTCCACATATATCCATTGGCTTGGCCTCTCTCCACACCCTTGAGAGATGCAATACCCAAATGCCTCTTGCTACCATGATGGTGCATATATATTTATTCTTGTCATGAAATCAATGCATGTTTTAACCCTATACATAAATTACTTGCAAATTAATTTCTAAAAATAGAAAATATAAAATGACGAGAGTAGAAAAATATACACAAATATTTTTCTCCTGGAACAAAAAACTGGGAAACTAGATTGATTTTTCATTATATTCCTTTCAATGTTACAATAAATTATATACAAGCTGAAGAATTCATAAGCTCCCAATCCATTAACCCTGGATTAAAATATAACTATAGTTCACCATGTGAAAAACCATCATGCCCAAAACCATGTTAAAAAAACCATGAAAAAAACTATGGGAAGATCTACCCATCATCCTCTTGTTCACATAATTTTTGTTTTTTTGGGACACTACCCCAAACCTTGTGTAGGGGGGCTACTTCCCCCTTGCAAACCCCTTGGCAAGGGCTTCTGCACCTCCACCCCGCAATATAACAACGACTGAGGAAAGAATATAACACATACCCAATAATAAGTTGCAGGTATGCAAGTTAGATGGGTGTTTGATTCCTAATTTTGAATTTCCCTAAGAGAGTTGAATTTGCAGACTTTATTTCATCATCTTGGTGGGCCATTTTTATTTTTATATCCTGATTCCCTCCAAGAGATTGGTAATAGTCCTCAATTTCTCATGTATATTCTACTAATTTATAGGATGTCCAATTGCAGCGACTCGAATTGTTTTATGTACTTTTTGCAACAATTTATACCCCAAAATCCAAGATCCTTGTTGTAGCCTGCCCACATTGATGTCCGATAGAGAGTGAGAAGCCAATAATTCCTTGGAGAACTCAATACAAACAAAAGCAACACAAGAGTAGGGTAATATGCGAATGGATGAGAGGTGACAATAACACAGAATAAGAAGAATCAAATAAATCCAGAAGAAATTAAAATTGACCACTAAATACCACTCATAGAAGCTTGCAAGACCACAAAGGCAACTAGCCCAAACAACCAGTGCAAACCACCAACCACCAGAACCGAGGAATGCACCTACAGGAAGCAACTGAAAAAACCTGAAAGGTGGTTAAAAGACAATAGACCAATGTTTGAAACTTAAATAAGCAGGGGATAAATATGAGACACCCAAAAAAGAAATTAACCATCAAATGAGTAGAAATAGCAGGTCTTCTAGGAAAGAATAAAAATATACCGTCTGGAGAAGGGGGCTTGAGCGCAGAGCCTAAACTGATGGTGGGGATTCTGGAAGATTAGACATAAATAATTTTCCCTTGCAACATCTTTCTATTGTTCCAAAAGCAAGGAACATTAATAGGATGCTCTCTGTGATTGAAATTACTATAACCATGCTATTTTAACAGGTATTTTAAGGTGACCTCCACATACATCATGAAATTCCCCTGTCACCCATAAAACCAAGTCTTGAATTGGCTTGTAAATGGAGTTATTTTTATGAGCTTTAGGTTGACAAAGAGCCATTAATTAAACCTTAGGGTGAGCATCCTACATGCTTTGCTTTGATTATCACCATTACAATTCATAATTTCTAATGAGAGATAACCAAATGAGGTGGGAGTCATGTGTCATGAAAAGGCCGAAACCAACTTCGTGTATGAAATGTGTGTGGGATTGCTCATTTATTGCCTGCTACATATAACTTTGTGGTAGATAATGCCATGAAACCCAACCTAGAGCACCCACCTTTTGTTTCTAGTAACTTAATGAACGAATTGCAACATCGAAATAAGTGATTATATCACAGAGCAAAATTCATGAAGTTATGAATAGTATAAAGGGAGGGAGGGAGGGAGGGAGGGGGAGAGAGTGAGTTGGCTCAAGGAATGCCTTGCCACCCCTGAGTTCCAATGATTTTTTTTGCCCTGTTGTGAGAAGACAAACATAATTGGCTTGAATGTCCCCTCAGAGTTTCGATGTCTAGGGACATGTTAGAAGAATTTGTGTGGGAAGATATCCAGAATCCTTGACACTCTTTGTAACAAAAACCTAAGATGGTTTACTTTTGGCCAAGAACCTTTCTGCATATGTTGAATCAAAGAAAATTTCTCTATATGTTGGATCATCATAAGAGAATCACATAAAATAATGATATAAGGCAGCTACATATCCTTAGCCAATATCAAGCCTAGCAATAAGCCATACAACTTTGCCCCATTGTTGGAATAAGCCTAGCAATTTTCCATTGAGGTTATATATAACCTATCCCCTGTCACCGGTAATAGATTACTATAAAAAAAAACAACTATAATTGTTTCTATTTATAAATGCAAATCATCCTATTTTAAATTTTCACTTTTATAAAAATATATAATCTTAAATTGTTAATTAATTTTTGTATATTTAAAGAAAAATAAGTCCAATAAATTATAAATATTTTTTAATTTTATTTCAAAACCAAAAACATACTTCAACTTTTTATAAATACTTAATATAAATTTCATGAATAAATTTAAAATACAAATTTAATTAAATATAATTTTTCCCCAAAAGAAATATAAATATAATATAAATAAAGAAATATTAATTTCATGAATAAATTTAAAATATAAAATTTTAAATAAAATCTATATAAAAATTGAATTTAAATAAAAAACATATTAATTTTTTTTGCTTGCCCCTATTTAATATCTCATGATATTTCATATAAATTAAATTAAATAAATTTAAAATATAAATTTGATTGTGCTAAGAGGTGCTCTTGAGCCCAGTATGGAAGAGATGTTGTAAGGTTATGTTATGTGATGTGATGTTATGAAAACATTTCAACTGGATCAAGTCAAATAACAATAAACATAAAAATAAAATACATCTTATCTTTTAAGCTACAATTCTCTCTTCTATTTTTTGCTATGTAAATATTTTACTTGGTCAAATAAAATGAAAATAAAATAAAATAATAAAATAAATAATTATATTTATTGCGTGCTCTAGAGTTCAATATAAGGTAGATGTCAAGTGTAAATGTTTAACATTTAACATTTATATATGATTTAATTAAAAATAAATAAAACATTAAAAGTAATAAACAAAAAGTTAAAATAATAAATAAAAAACTAAAATTAATATAAAGTCCAAAACATTTAAATGTTGGGTCAATTAATAATAAAAAATTAAAGTTAAAGTCAATTTGTTATGTTCTAATTTTTTATTAACTTGTGAATAAGTTTTGTTACAATACCATGGACCAATACCATGACTTATCAATAACCCATGCCCAAAAACCATAACTTATTTCACAGTCAAAATATTTTATAACAATATATTCTTAACCGTGAATATTCACCCCCACTTTCTCGTGGATATTATTAACATGTAAATATACTTTGTTATAATACCATGAAGCAATACTATAGCTTATCAATACCACATGCCCAAAAAACAAATGATTTCACAATAAAACTATTTTACAAATATTTTATTTTAATTTAATTTTATCACATTTTTTTAATTAAATCTAAAAGGAAAAATGTTATCATTAATTTTGAGATATATATAAACCCTCTATCCTCACAAATATTACCATAGAAATTAAATCAAGGTTTTAATAAAATTAAAAATGAGATATTTTCTTTGAGATGATTGATTCAAAATATAGGTTTAGTATTTTACAATCAATTGAATTTTTTAAATTTAGATACTTTCTTAAACACAATATAATGGAATCAAATTTAAAAGAGAGTGAGGGAGGGAGGGAGATAGTGATAAATATGAAGGGCGAAGACAGAGAGTGATGGAGGGAGACATCGGAGGGAGGAAAGAACAAAGACATAGAGAGATACATGTGGGGAGAGAGAGAGAGAGAGATTGACAAGGGATAAATGGAGAGAGAGAAAGGGAGAGAGGAGAGGAGGGAAGAGAGAGAAGAGAGAGAAGAGGAGGGGACAAAGATAGGGAGATAAGGTGAAGAGAGAGAGGGAATACACAATCGAGGGGGGAGAGAGAAGGAGAGAGGGAGGGAGACAATAATAGAGTTAGATGGAAGAGAGAGAGAGAGAGAGAGTGATGGGGGGGAGACAGAGGGAGGTGGCAGAGAATTACTACGAGAGGAAGGAAGAGAGAGAGGACTCAATAGAGAGAAGGAGAGAGAGAGGGAGATAGAGATATGGATTTGGAGAGGACAAAGAGAGACGAAAGAAGAAATACATAGAGCAAGAAAGGTGGAGAGAGAGAAAGAGAGTGACAAGGAAGATATGGAGAGAGATTGAGGAAGAGAGGAGAGTGGGAGGGAAGAGGGGGATGAGAGAGAGAGAGGGAGAGAAGGGCAAAAAAGAGAGAGAGGGTGGCTAAGAGGGAGGGAGAGAGAGAGGGAGGCTAAGAGGGAGGGAGAGAGAGTGTGTGTATGTTTGGGGGGTGAGATAGAGAGAGGGAATAAGAAAGAGATGCATAGATACAAATATAGATATTATATAGTATTATATAACCAACCTAGATCCATCTTAACCCTGGATATATCAAGCGCCGAGAGTGATCAAATATCTCAAGGTGCAAACCTTTCCTCAAGTTTCACACTCAAAAAATAGGTTTTCACCTCGAGGGATTTGATATGTATTGGTGCTTGATAGATCTGGGGTTAAGATGGATCTAATATGGTAAATAAAAATATAAAATAACCATACCTTAAACATTTTTACTTGGTCAAAAATAAAATAATGAAAATTAAAAATAACTCTACCTTAAAACAAAAATAACTTTAAACTAAAACAAAATAATAAGTTAAACTTGCCTTGGTCAAGTTACTTGTGGTTTTTTGGGGTGGCAGGAGGGGGAGGGATTCTCATAAATCCCAAAGGAAACATCGAAGATAGTTATGTTTGGAGTCTAGGCAGGAGAACAAACAATCAAACAGAGGGCTATGGGTTACTCCTAGGGATGACTTTGGCCTTCAACAAAGGCATTAAGGAGATCCAAATCCTTAGAGACTCCATGCTAATAATAAAACATATGAGGAATAATACCCCAACTTAGAACATTATCCTAAATCAAGTCATCAAGGGAGCCAAAGGAATGACCCCTCTCTTTGACAAAGTTACATTCTATCATATTCTCTAAGGAAAAAAAAAGGACGCAAACACACAAGCCAAACTAGCATGCAATATTAAAAAAGAAGCAACATTGGTAAATGGTATTGAAGGAAACCTATGTATACCATAAAAATGACTAGAAAACCTAAAGTTGAGTTATTCTCTGACTAAGGAGATTGGAATAAGACTAATGACATAGAATTTCTTGGAGAGAAGGGATGCCTATTTCTCCCTTACCACCCTCACTCATCTGATCCCCCATTAGCTTTCCCTCCCTTCTCTTCTTCCCCCTCCCTCGGTGGCTTGCTCCATTCCCCTCTCCCCTCACCCCTCGCTTCATTGTTGGCCCCCCCTCATCCCCCTTCCCCATCCCTCGCTTCCTTGTCCACCCCACCCCATCCCCCTCCCTATCCATCCTCCCTTATCCCCTCACTCCTTCCTCCCTCCCCTAATCGCTCTCGTTATCTTTCATTGTTACTTTCTCTCAACGTCCACTATGCAGCCACATGTCAACCGAATACTCGATATAAAAATAAGCCTTTTTCTAATTGCAGTTAACTTCCCTATTCTCGCCCTAACTACCCGTGGCAAGCCATATTATGAGATCATGCTGTAGCGTGGCGGCATGCACCATGATCACCCTCCACATGGTACCCGATGCTTCTCAAGCATGTGTACTCAGATACTTTTCCTCGACTTCAATTGCAAACGCAATAAAATTTATACTCGGCTCATGGGAATGGTGAATTCGTGGGGTATTCATTTACTCTCAAGGCTCCAAATGTAGAAATTATACAAATAATATGTATACCAATTGATTCAATTCGATCATGTGATATGCTAAAGAAAGAAACTGAATCCTTCTATAAATGAATGGTGGAAAATAAACATGATCACCAATCACAACGAGTAAAGAAAGAAGCAAATAAAAACACAACACAGATATTTTCCCAGGGAAAGCTTGCTGCTCAAAACCCCTCTATATTCTATTGTATATTCACTAAGGAATCATGAAACAATTACAATGCACTCTTCTCACAAGAGTCTTCTAGACTCTCACAACTGTCTCACATTGATTCGGACAAAATCGATGAACACTTAGCCAATTTTCAGCCTCTTCTTAGCCTGCCTTGCTTGCACAGTTCATGTGGAATGGAATCCCTATTATTTATGAAATTCAACCTTCCAATACTGCGCAATGCTCATGGGAAATCCTATGGTTGTTTTACTGCATGCAGATAGCCTACTAATAATAATTATCATATTTAACATACCTTTAACCTGTGTTTCAATTGGGTCTCCACTGGAACTAACATGCATGCAGTTATTAATAGTAAATCATCAATTACATGACAGATCATTGCATGTGAATTAAATCTGATTTAATTCACTTGACCTCTCACTAGTGCAACAAACAGTTATAACTAGTTAAACTAATTTTAACTCAATTAATTGGTTATCTGATTTATCATGCATTAAACTAATGCACTAACTGCAACTTGGACTCAATAACTAATAGAATCACCCTGCATGCCTCACCAACCACCCTCAACTCGAAATTCATGAGCCTACTGAGTTTATCACACTCAGTTAACTATTACAAGTGATTATGAGATAAGATTACATTTTATTTTCCAATTTAATTAAGGGAAAATTAAATTATACACACATTTATTGTTTACTTTTCAACACTTCCACTCAACAAGAAAGGGATTATCAGCTATCCTGATCCTGCCTCTATTGTATTCAAATTTTCTCCTGGTGAGCACCTTCGTCAGAATATCTGCATCTTGATATTCCGTGGGAATGTACTGAAGTAACATAATGCACCTCTTAACACAATCTCTAAGATGGTTGTACCATATGTCTATATGCTTGGAACTATCATGGAATACCAGATTAACCAAGAGTTTAATGCAACTCTGGTTATCACAATGTATCACCGTCAGATCCATCTGATGACCAAACAAACCAACCAGAATCTTCCTTATCTAGATGGCCTCACATGTAGCCTGCCTGACTACCATGTACTTTTCCTCGGCTAAACTAAGTGCCATAGATCTCTGCTTCCTGTTGTACCCAAAAATTGTTGTCGATCCTATGTTGAATATCCCTCTTGATGTGCTCTTTCTGTCTGATGGATTGCCTTCCCAATCTACACCAGTGAATTCTTGAAGCTTCACTCCCTCTGTCTATATGTACAATAATCCATACTCTGTAATGCCCCTGAGATATCTCAAGACATGATTCCCCGCCTTCCAAAATAGCTTGGTCGACTTAACCATAGCTTGACTCAACTGGTTAACTGCATAGCAAATTTCTGGTCTGGTTTTCAGCAACTACATCAGTGAACCCACAAGCTGCTTGTAAATAGTAGCGTCCACTACCTCACCTGAAGTAGCATCCTCTTTCCTCCAGTTTCCTGGAAGAGGAGTCTCCATGGGTTTACAACTCTCCATGTGAAGCTTACTCAAAATCTCTTTGGCATACTTGCCTTGAGAAACAAATAGCTCATCATCCCACTGCCATATTTCCAAACCAAGGAAATAGTGAAGGAGTCCCATTTCCTTCATCTCAAACTCTCTTGCAAGATCGTATTTGTAAGAATATATGAGCTACTCATCACCTGTCAAAGTTAGATCATCAATATAAAGTACGATAATCAAGAGCTTACCATCAACCACAATCTAGTATAGGTTCGCATCCGCTTCACTCTTCGTGAAGCCCAACCCGATGAAATAGCTATCAATCCTAGTGTACCAAGCACGAGGTTCTTGCTTCATCCCATATAGTGCTCTCTTGAGTCTTCACACGTGCGACTCACTGTCAAATGTCTCAAAACCTTCTGGCTGCTCTATGTACACTTATTCCTCAATAACTTCATTGAGAAATGCAGTCTTCACATCCATCTGATGTATCTGCCACCCCATCTGCGCTAAGAGTGCAAGGATAGATCTAATCGATGAATATCTCGCAACCGGTGTGGAAGTATCCTCATAGTAAATTGCCTCAACTCGTGAGAATCCCCAGGCTACAAATCTAGCCTTGTACTTCTCCACACTCCCATCTGCCACCTACATCACCTTATAGATCCATCTAGATCCAATCACTGATTATCTCACTAGTCTTGGGACAACTTCCCATGCACTTTTCTTGACAATGGAGTCATACTCCTCAACCATGGCATCAACCCAGATTGGTTATTGCACTGCTTCCTTAAAAGAGGATCTTTCTGTCACCATAAACTTGCTCAGAAGATCCATGTATCTAGTAAACCTGTCTGGAGACTGTCTCTGTCTGCACAGTGAAGTAGGTGCTCCTACATATTCTACCGCATCAAGTCTCAATCTATCAGCTTTTGTGGTGCGCCTTCTACCATGTCTGGTGGATGGCTCTGAATGAGTTTTTTCTGCCACTCCATGATCCTTCACATGTGGTTTATCCACATATTTAGATTCATCCTTTGGAACCAATATTTCCTCATCTGCATGCAAATCAAGCTCCCTCTCAAAGGACAATCACATGGCTTTCTCCTCGTCAAATTTTATATCCCGTCTCACAACAGTCATCCTACTGTTTGAAAAATACCCCTGATAGTTATGGGCAGTATTAGTGTACCCAAAAAATATCCAATCTCAGCTGTTGGTTCTAGCTTCTTGCTGGAATCTTTGGTCACATGGAAATAGAAAAATAAGCCAAAAATTTTAAAATATGAAACATCAGGTTTCTTACCAAAAAAATCCTCCTCTGGTGTACTCATGCCAGGTATCCGATGAGGACTAAAGTTTTGCACAGATACTATTGTGTTGCATGCCTCTACCCACAGATGCAACGATAGGCCCTGATCATGCAACGTTGCTCGTGCCACACCCACAGTTGTTCTATTCTTTCTTTTTGCGACCCCATTCTATTGTGGGTTATGAGGCACAATAAAATCTCTCCAAATTCCTTCTTTTCTATAGAAGTTCTTGAATTCATTGGATATGTACTCACCACCATTGTCACTCCTAAGAACCTTCACGTTCTTCCCCATGTCTTTCTCCACCAGTGCTTTGAACTCACAAAATTTTGAGAATGTCTGATTTTTCTTCTGCATGAAGTAGATCCAACAATTTCTAGAAAAATCATCAACAAAGATCACATAATACCTGTGTTTTGTTGTCGAAGTTGTAGAGAATGGTACACACACGTATGAGTGAACTCTCTTAAGGTTTTCCACTACTTGGTTCTCCTTCTCTTGAAAAGTGGCCTTTGCATACTTCCCCATGGTACATCCCTTGCATGTGTCTATCTACGGAAGAGTACCCTTTGGAAGCCCCGTGGAAATATGCTTCATGACCTTCAAGGCACCATGGTGTAGATGGCCCAATCTCCTGTGCCATAACTCACCCTCATCCCGACTCACCACTTTTTCTGCCTTACCCATCAATGTTGTGCAACCATCTACATCAAGTTTGTAGAGATTCTTCACACGAATCCCAATATTCTTGGCTTGTCCTGTGGCTTTGTGTCAAAGGAATTTTTTACCTTCACTGAAAACAACATCATAACCTCTATGCTCCAAAATTGCAATTGAAACTAAATTCTTTTTCAAGCTTGGTACATGCATTACATCTTTTAATAAGAAGGGTTTGCCTATCTTTCTCTGGAAAGTAACTGTACCAATCCCAGTAGCACTATACCTCTTGTCAACACCCATTTCGATATGCATATGGAGATCCTTCTCCTCCAATATACTAAAAATTTCTTTGTCTCCCGTCATGTGGAAAGATGCACCACCATCCAAGTACCACACTAATCCCATTGCACTTGACACCATGCATGTGATGAGCGAGAAGTCCAACTCAAATTGTGAGGCCAAAGTCTCACTGGCTACAGATCCTGAAGCCTTCTTGTTGTTCTTCTTTTGTGGAAAATTAGTGGCATAATGTCCATGCTCATGTTAGTGAAAACACTTCACTGTGAACATGTCGCGCTTGTTGCCTTCTTTGCCAGTCTTAGATTTGGAATAGAATTACTTTCCCTTCCCCTTATTTTCCTTACTAGCCAAGGAACAATTTTCCTCATCATCCGTCTTAGATGAGGATCCATCCCTGGTATTCTGCCTGAATTCTTCTTGCACCAAATCCGACCAAATTCGCTCCCAATCTGGAAGCTTCTCCATCCCATTGACAGAGTCCTAATAACTATGGCAACTCTTGGGAAGGCCTAGAAGAGATAGGCTCACCAAGTCATCATCCACTATAGTAATTCTGACACTCCCAAGCTCATCTCGACATTGGACAAACTTGGTTAAATATTTCGGAATAATGTCTCCTTTCTCCATTTTGATTTTCCTGGCTTGTCCTTCAGTGAAAATTTTCTATGGTCACTGTTACTCTGAAACATATATGTCAAAGCCTTCCACATTTCATATGGATTCGCTTTTCCATGGAGACTTGAGACAATGTGGTCTCGTACTCCCTATAATAATATCCTCCTCGCCTTTGCAACCTTCTTTTTCCAAGCATCAAGAAGAACGACATCTGCTGCTACGGGTTTGGGAATGTCATTATCAATGAATTATTTCAACCCGTTGTCCTCCAGAACTACCCCCATCCTATATTTCCATGCAATATAATTGGAATTTCCCTCGAGTGCATATTCCAATCTGAAGACATTCAAATCCATCTTGATCCGCCTACCACACCAAAGAATACTTTTGCAAATTTGAATGCTATTCAGCACAAACTCAATTTATTCTCCACTATAGTGATTCCTACACTTTGATACCATGTAGATATTATACAAATAATATTTATACCAATGGATTCAATCCAATCATGTGATATGCTAAAGAAAGATACTGAATCCTTCTACAAATCAATTACGGAAAATAAACATGATTGCCAATCACAACAAGTAAATAAAGAAGAAAATAAAACCACAACACATATATTTTCCTAGGGAAATCTTGCTGCTCAAAACCCCTCTATATTCTATTGTATATTCACCAAGGAATCATGAAACAATTACAATTCACTCTTCTCACAAGATTCTCCTGCACTCTCACAACCGTCTCACACTAATCCAGAAAAAATCGACCAACACTTAGCCAATTTTCAGCCTCTTCTCAGCCTGCCTTGCTTGTGCAATTCATGTGGGATGTAATCCCTATTATTTAGGAAATTCAACCTTCCAAAACTGAGAAATTCTCATGGCCAATCCTATGGTTTTTTAATGCATGCATGCATCGTACTAATAATACAACTGATAGTTAACATCCCTTTAACCACTGTCTCAACTGGGTCTCCACTGGAACTGACATGCATGTAGCTATTAATAGTAAATCATCAGTTCCATGAAAAATCATTGCATGTGAATTAAATCTGATTTAATTCACTTGACCTCTCACTAGTGCAATTGATCCGGGTAAATTTCGCTACCCTTTAAACCAAGACCTTTTACTTCAACTGATGTGTTATAATTGCATCAAAGAATTAATGAACATCAAATAACATATTTGCAGTTTGTAAAGAATAGGAACATAACAAGCCTTCACAACGTAAGAGATTGATAACGGAGTTTGTCCAGGAAGGACTATGCCTCCGAGCCTCAGTGTCAAGATGGTGTAGGCTGTGCTGGAATGAGTGATGATGTGCATGGATGGTGTTTTCTCTGTCATACAAGGAAAATTCCCTCACACAGGAGTGGCTGGATCTTTCCATGAGATGTTCTACTACAAGAACTCTCACTCTCAAAAAGGACTCCTATCAGTACGACAATCTCACTCATTGGTGACTGAGAGTATCTTGCCAAACATGGAAACAAAGGGATCTCAAACAACATACAACAATCCATGACAGAAATTACATCTCACATCAAGAACAAAACAAGATCCACATCAAACATCATCAGGGATCTATATAGCATAATTCATCTCATAGAAAAGAGAAAGAGAAGTACATGATCACACAGCATATACCTCACATCCTAGAGCTATCTTAAGATAAGGATGATAAACTGTTGGATCTGACTATACCATCAATCTCATGGCGTCGAATATCCTAAAGATGACTGCTCACACATTGAATGCTGACACTTGCAACTCCACTTTGAAAAGTGGTCTAAAAACATAAGGCTTAGATGAAAAATCTGACTGCACCGCTGAACTCGTGTCGCCGAGAGGTGTAGGATCGATTGTCAATTTGCTGAATTCTGACACCATCGAAATTTGGGCCTTAAGGAATCTTTTAGATTCCCCCTAGATTCCTCAAAGATGTTGCTCCACAGGGAATCTGGAAATCTGTAACTCAAAACAGGAATATGATCTCACCATTGATATCCTTGTGAAATTCTGAGAAGAATAAGTATAAGGTTGACCTCATTCTGACACCGGTGAATTTCAGCCTCCAAGGAATCTGAAAGACTCCTTCAAGATTCCTGAAGATTCTCCTCCACAAGGAATCTGCAAAAATGCTACTCAAATGGAAAATCTAGGCACACCATCACGCTCCTTGTGAAATTTTGGTTAAAATGCATATAAAGTTTAATACATTCTAATACAAGAAAATTTTACCTCCTTGGAATCAAAATATTCTCTCGAACTGTGCGCAGATCCTGCCTCTGTCTCTACCTCGAACTGCATGCCTACACATGGCTGCCTCTGGCCTCTGTGAAAATGAGGGTTTAAATGTAAAATGTTGGATGAAATTACCAAGACCCACCGTTGGTATAGTGGTAAATTAAGTAACTCGTTAAGGGGAGGTCGAGGGATCAAAACCCGCCTACCCCAAATCCGCATGGAATATATTTTTTTGGGTGCATTTAAATTTTTTAGGAGGATCAGGCCCACCTTGGGCAGCCCACCCAAAAAACCCGAGATCCACATTTACTGTAACATGGTTTATGGTTGGGGTGGCAGGGTTGACTACTGACCACCCCCACCACATTTGTTTATATATGGCATATGTTATGGTTGTACTATTTGGGGCCACCGCATGGTGGCAGGCCGACCCACGTGGCCGACGCAGGTTCGATACCCGCCGGCATCCCGTTTTACAGTATTGTGGGTAGGGCTAGGTCCACCAGAGGTGGTTTTCCCTCCCCAATTGCATTAGTATACATTTATGTATATAAAGTGGTGGTTTGGGTGGCGAGGTTGGCCATTGACCACCCCACCATATATTACATATATGGTTGTCACATGGTGCGGGTCTAGCAGGGTCATGGCTGCTGGTCCTTTTAATTAAATTTTTTTTGTTATGACATGAGATTATGTCGTGGGGATAGGGGGGGGGGGGGGGGGGGTGTCACGGCTCACCCTTATTTTAATATTTTTTGTTTTAAAATTAACAAACCAATACATTTTCAAAAATTCTGATTTTGACCGTAGGAGTGATTTTAACGGTACCACAAATTTGCTCGGAATCCGGCCGAAGCTAGCCGGAAGCCGAAGGCTGGGAAAATGTGAAATTGTGCCTTACTTAAGCCTGCCACCTCATCAAGTCAACCCAAAACTTTGACTGCTTCTAACTTTCGCATACGAGCTCGGTTTGACGAACCATTCACACTGTTGCGATCAAGACGATGAGGTCTTCAACTTGAAGTTGATTTGAGAGCAATTTAAACACTTTGATTTTTGAGCTTTCATAAGCCCTCTTTGTCCTGTGTGTGTCTCTAGAGCCACTTGGATCAACAACAAACATTTACAACTAGTTAAACTGATTTTAATTCAATTAATTCAGTTAACTGAGTTCTCATGCATTAAAATAATGCACTAACTGCAACTTGGACTCAATAACTAGTAGAATAACTCTGCATGCCTCACCAAACACCCTCAACTCGAAATTCATGTGCTAACTAAGTTTATCACACTTAGTTAACTATTACAAGTGATTATGAGATAATATTACACTTTATTTTCCAATTTAATAGAGGAAAAATTAAATTAGACACACATTTCTTGTTGACTTTTCAACACCGAAAATTGCAGATTGACTGTGGGAAGGAACTAAAGAGGGATTTACGAGACATAGTGAAGGGAAGGGAAATAATGAAACAACATTGGGATGCAACCATTTTGTGTTGTACAACAACCTTCCATTTATTTTTATAAATAGGGACCCTTTAGAAATAAATAATAAATTTCGTTTTAAATTCTTACAATAAAAACTTAGAAAATAATTTTTTCTGCTTTTTCTTTAAAAGGCACATCGCTTATCACATATTTTATTTTTAAAAAAGAATCATAAAACATAAAATCGACGAATTGCAAAATGTGCTCTTAAAATAGCCTTCCAAAGAAATAAAACGTTTTGTTCGCATCGCACTTTATTTAGTAAAGACTTAAGAAACAAGAAATATAAGTTGCGACAGCCACAGACTCGACAAGCAAATAAACTAAAAAGTGTAAATCCTTTCTCGCTATCACGTCCACTTTAAGTTTTTGCAAATCGCATCACGCGCAAATTATAATATAGACTTTAAACGTATATTATAAATGTTGCGATCTGCGATTTGCACTGATCGCATTTCACAACTTTTATGAGACAATGATGAATCATTGCGATTTGCACATTTAATAAGCTCAGTGTGTGAAAGCAACTTATGTCATATCAGATTGGATTTAAGATCTTAACAACTTTAAAAATAGTAATGGATAGTGCGTGTGAAGCCATGTGAAACATTAAATAAGGAATTATGAAGAGATGATTGATAGATTGACAGCTTTCCACATGAGTTTGAAATAAATCACTGATATATCTTTATGATACTCCTATATGATAAATTCACTTTTCTCTCAAGAAATCAATTATCAAGTTGAAGAAATCAGAAATGAGTAAAAAGGGTAAAGAGGTGTCTCAAGTACCATCTACCGAAGACACAGACACGCCTTCATTGTTCTCAGACACTGTCTGCAACAAAGACTGTGGTAGTTCATCATGGGAAGCAATGTACAAAATTTTTGAAGATGAAGAACCAAGAGTGATAAATAACCTTTCTGCAACAGGCACTGATTCTACTTCGGATGCAACTCTTTTCGACGTTGCAAGCTCACATATTCATAGAATAGCTGTGAGACTGAAGATTCTACCTTACACAAACATGATTAGGTGGGCAGTTGAAAACTTAAATATAGAAGATAAAGTTTTCAAGAATTCTAGAGGAGATATTATGGGTTCTTTCAAAGCGGAAGACTTAGCAGCCATGTACCATTTACCAAATCCGTAGTAGAAATATGATAATAGATATGTGCAAATTTTTAGAGCAAAACATCCAGATCTTATCAAAGTTATCCACGAATGGAAAGACAATGAAGGGAAATTGAAGCAGGATAAATCCAGTACGTACCCAATTACACAAATTCCTAATCCTTATCATTACACTGCTAGTATGTTATGTAGAATATTTTCCAAACCTAATAGTACTAGGTTCTCAAGAGATTGGGTTCCCCTAATTGACGTAATCGTCAATTTGTCTATCTTAAATTGGGCAGACCTTTTATCCAATTACCTAGCCAAAACATATCACTGAATATAGGAATAGAAGGAGTGCTATATCCCAAGAAACTTCGCCCTTTTACATGTCTTCCTATGTCATGGATTCCATCTGTTTCACTTCTACATTTCCAATCATGGGTTGGAAATGGACCACTAAAAACCCTATCCCAATTCATATTTATCATGAAGAACTCTAGGATTCTAAATTCCACTTACATTTTTATAAAATTTTCCATGGATTTATGTTACCCATGTATCAAATGATTTTCAATGAAAAGGCTCCTAAGGTTTCCAAAGAAGCCAATGAAGTTATTCTTCCTATAGCCAGATGGTTCGCTGAAGAAAAGTTCACATATATCTGAGTATTTGGAAGTTCTGCTTTTCTACATGTTTTACCCTACTATGTTCCAAATAAATTTCTTGCAAAGTAAATATATTATCAACTCATCAATGGTGTCACAAAGCAACTAAAAGATGATAAAAAGGCTATTTGTCCTTCTTTCCCTCTACAGTGCGGCACCTTTTCTCTGGCTAATATCGGCCATATATACAAAGAGGTTCCTAAAATTTAGTTATTGAAGTTGGCATTCATGCCAGGAAGATTATATGACTCCAATGACGTAATTAAAAATTACATGGAAAAACTCAAAACAAAGCCTTTCATAAAGGAAGAAGACAAATTTGATGACTTCTTCCAAGGCGTCGAATTTTTTTTTGATATTATCAAAAGGGTTTCCAGTCACGAAAACACTGAAGCTTTTCAAGTATATAGAAATAAGAGATTGAAAAATATCCCTTTGAATTTTCTAGTTATTGAAGATGAAAAACACACTCCAAGTGTCAGTCTTGATGAAGAAATGAAATATGGCTCTGAAAATGAATCTGGTCAATCACAGCAGCAGTCTGATAAGTCAGATCAATCTAAGGATGAATCTAAATCTAAGAAAGAAAATTTAGAAATCGACCAAATTCTTCAAGAAATAGAGTTGCAAGAGAAATCAAAGAACAATGGCACTGAATCAAATTCAGAAGCAGTTCAAAAGGATCAGAGCACATTAGATTAGTCTAAATCATCTCAAGGAAAATACCTGGTAAATGAATGGGAACAATTTTCCCAAGCAATAAATACTCCTAAGGAAAAAGTCAACACTGATCAAACATCAAGTTTTCAAACGCCAGAGCCTTCTTAGAAGATAGTTGAAACTGTCAATCCTCTACAAAGAATCCCAGCAATACATGAAAAATAAATCATACTGGCTTACTCTATAGATCAAATCATACTATAGATTGAAGACATTCCATCATTGGATATTCTCTACAGTCCTAGCTACAAGGCTGTAGTAAAAAGGAATAAAAGAAAAAGGATTGATGAGACAACCCCAAAATCAACAGATGAATCAGTTGATGTACTCTGGAAATCCTCCTCAGATGATCCCACTGATCATCTAACTAAGTTGTCACAATACGCAGGAGCATATGCCACAACCACTGTTGATAAGGCAACTGAAGTTAGAATATTGTTGAAACATAAGGAAACCATAATACAAGAATTGGATCAGTTGTTAAAGGAATAAAAATCCAAGTCCATTGAGCAGATCAATGAAAGTTCAGCATAGTTTTATAAAGATATTGAAAGTCTCAAGTTGAAACATCAAACAAAGCTTAATGAGAAGCATGCACATCCAGAAATAACAATGGCAGAGCTACATAATCAATCACAATTAGAAAAATTCATCAGATAAGCCCTTGATATAAATACTATGATAAAGAAAGAGAAAAAAGTGTTTTGTCATCAAGTTCCTATGTTGATTCATATTTTGATTCTATAAGACAACGATTCAGCAAATAGAAATTCAAAAACTAGAATGTGATGAATTCGAAAAGAAATTTGAGGAACACATTCAGTGGCAAAATTATGATGCAGGAAGATAAGCTAATCTACCACAAATAGATAAGCTTCACAAATAATTGTTATTTACAGAATGGATAGCACAGATCATCCCAGCAGAAAAGGCAGGGACCAAGACAGCCAACAAATCAAATGAGGTTATTCAGCTCTTATGTGACCAATTGTTTAGAACATGACTTCTTAAATAAAGCACGTCTGATGTGTTTTCAGGAAAAAAATAAGTAGAATTAAAATGGACACAGAGAGGAGAACAACAAGAAGAAATGATCAAGAAATTCAATAAGTTTGATCAAGAAAATTATTGGAATTTTTCTGATCAAACCTTATCATCAGCAGCAAACTTTTATGTTCCTTACATAGTCAGCAAAAAGGTCTCAGTCGATAATCTCAAACGCTATCTTCAAGGGGAAAATTCGATCACGGATATCGCAGCCAACTCAACTTAAGGAAATGCTAGATATCTGCCAAATTCGTGATCACACTCAGAAAGAAATGTAGGATCCATAAAGTCAAGATTGTTAGTTCTAAATTCCTAGATTATTGTTTAAGTTAAGTTTTTAGAGACAGGTTGTTTGAAACCTCCTGTACATTCTTGTAAACCATTTAATTTAGTTTGTAGTTAATTTTAGTATTTAAACCCTTCTCATGCATTTAGGGAAAGGTCCAAGATTTTGTTAAGGACATTTGCAAAGAATGCTTATTTGTAAGTAAGTTTGTGGATGCCTTGATGAAGTAATGTAACACGGCTTTTTTCAGTTATAAATATCATTTTGTTGAATCACTGTTGGTGCACTTTTGTATTCTTTGAATGACTCTTTGGTTGAAGAATTAGATACGGCCTATTATCACTAATCCGATAAGGAGAGTAATACACATCTGGTACTATTATCATGTATATTATTTTTGTTTCTGAATGTTAGTGATGAACTCAACTTTCATTAATCATATATAGAATTAATTATTTTTGTTTGAAATATCAGTTGCACTATTGTACGATATAAAGATAGAAATGAGTTATTTTATACATGGTCATCAAATAAATGCGATATATCTCCCATTTTCTTTTGATTAAATTTTTTTCAAGAGAATCATCTTACAAAGTGATAATTCTATTAAATCTGTGATGATTTTCATCATCACAGATTGAACAGATATCTATCTCTTTAGATCGCATTTAAATATTATCCTCGGGTTATATTAAATTTAATTCAAAGCTTTGCATTTAGAAATAAATTTGTCTTAGTTTGTAGTAATTCATCATTCTAAAATGTTTTGATAGAAATCCAACAAATTATCATAAAAAACAAAATCTGGGAAATTGGTCCCATCATACCCTATCAGAGCCACTACCCCAAATGGAAAAGGAACTGCTTTAAGGTATGGAACAGGTGGTTATCCCCCTTCTCATGCATTTAGAGAAAGGTCCAGGATTTTGTTAAGGACATTTGCAAAGAAGGCTTATTTGTAAGTAAGTTTGTGGATGCCTTGATGAAGTAATGGAACACATCCTTTTTCAGTTATAAATATCATTTTCTTGAATCACTGTTGGTGCACTTATGTATTCTTTGAATGACTCTTTGATTGAATAATTGGATACAACCTACTATCACTAATCCGATAAGCAGAGTAATACACATCTGGTACTATTATCATGTATGTTATTTTTGTTTCTGAATGTTAGTGATGAACTCAACTTTCATGAATCATATATAGAATTAATTATTTTTGTCTGAAATATCAGTTGCACTATTGTACGATATAAAGATAGAAATGAGTTATTTTATACATGGTCATCAGATAAATGCGATATATATCCCATTTTCTTTTGATTAACTTTTTTTCAAGAGAATCATCTTACACAGTGATAATTCTATTAAATCTGTGATGATTTTCATCATCACATATTGAATAGATATCACTTTATATCGCATTTAAATATTATTCCCAGGTTAGATTAAATTTAATTCAAAGCTTTGCATTTAGAAATAAATTTGTCTTAGTTTGTAGTAATTCATCATTCTAAAAATTTTTGATAGAAATCCAACAAATTATCATAAAAAACCAAATCTGGGAAACTGGTCCCATCATACCCAGTCGGAGCCACTACCCCAAACGGAAAATGAACTACTTTAAGGTCCGGACCGGTTGGTTATCCGCCTTGTTGTTGCCACGGATTTCTGAGGCCATCAACATTTTTGGCGCTAGAAGGAGGGCCTGACTATATATGACATATAAGTCTAAAATTCTCAATAAAATCCATCATAAGAGTCGATCTCCCCAAAAGAATCCTACCACTTCCCGATCACAATCTAGATGACCAACTCAGAAATCAAAAGTAGCAGAAACCTTTCCATCGTCTCCCGAAGTATCACGTCATCCATCTACTTCAGAATTCACTCCCGAATCTCCTGAAGTTCAGTCTTTAATTCAATAATTAGAAGGAATATCTATTTCTACAGAAAATCCTGTTAACCGAGAAAATTTTGAGGAAAGTGTTACTTCTTTATTTAGAGAAACTAGTATTTTAACTTGATCTAAAAGTGAGAAGCTTGGAATTCCCCCTTTTGAGTTTCCATTAGAATCTCATCGCAAAAAAATTTGTATATCCAAATCTAAGTCAGAAACAAGTGAAGTCACATCAAAATTTCCTTCTGTCATTCCTCCACATTCTTCTAATCAATCTACATCTCCACTGTCTTCCATTTATTCTACTCAAACAATCAGTGCTGTCACAAGTAGTACTGTTCCAGTTGTAAGTTCTTCATTCATTACCCATACTTTTGGATCTACTTCTATATCTTCAAAAACTCCAAATCCAATTATGGCTAATTGACCTTGGACAAATCCTGGTGCTGTATTAATAACAAATCCTAATCCTCTTCCAGATCATCCAGAAAAATGGTTACCTAAATATAATCCCGATGATGGTCTTCCTGCTGAAGAACACATCAATAATTTTATGTTAGCCATGAATTTAAATGGAGTTGCTCAAGAAGATGTTGTAGTTAGATTGTTTCCATACACTTTACAAGGATCTGCGGGATCCTGGTACTTTTCTCTTCCAGAAGGATCTATTGCTAATTAGGCAACCTTTGAACAAGTTTTCCTTGCAAAATTTGGACATGATAGAACTGTTGCATCCTTAATCAATGCTCTTTCCAATCTTAAAACGAATTCAGGTGAAAATATCAAAGATTTCAACTTCAGATTTAACAGGTTATTAAATAAAATCCCAAATGCTTCTAAACCTGTTGTTGATATACAAATATAATGGTATATTTCTTCTTTTCCTTCTAATATAGCTATTTTTGTAGACAGAGCTAACAATGCTACTCTCTTAGAAAACTTGAAAGAAGCTCTCGTACTAGAGAAGAGAATCTTAGCATTAGAAAAACAATCAGAGACATAATAAAGGAAAACAAAGAAAGTGACATTTAGTCAAGATTCAAAAAATAAAGTCTCAAAAGATCCATTTGATCTTGAAGGCCTTCAAAAAGTGCTAATTACTATGTCAAATGATATGATTGATATAAAGAAACAAGTTGCTGAAACTTCAGCCGCTAAAAAATCATTTCGTCCATTTAAGAAAAATCCTCCTTCAACATCTCAACCTCCAAATGATATTTCAAATGTTGAATCTGATCAAGATACTGAAGATCCCTCACCTTCTGAAAATGAATTAGAGTCTGAAAAAGAAGTTGAACTAAATGGTTTATGGGATTTCATTCTTCCCACAGAAGAAGAAAATGAAGCTATGCATGTATCTACAAGAAGTAAATCTTCTTCAAATCTAGTTGTATCAAATCAGAAACAAAACTCTGTTCCCACTAAAGAAAAAATTAAAAAATCTAAAACTGTGCAGACAAATCCGATTTTATCAGATCCTTCTACAACTTCTAAAACTTTAATAATTTTAGATACAGTTGAATACAACATAGTTGAAGATATGAAAAATATCAAAGAAAATATTTCATTACACGAAATGACCAAACTCAAACAAAAATAGAAAATTTTGCTTAGAGAACTCAAAGCAATTCCTGCATAACCAATACAACCACTAGTTATAGCACAAGCTTCAAAAGATATGGGAAAACCTCCATCATCTACCAAAAAATTAGATTCTAATGATCTTGTTTTAATTTGTGATAGATCTGTTTCTCAGACTCCCCCTTTTCTTTTTGACTCATGAAATTTTTGAAAAAAATGTTCATAATTGTCTTATTGATTCAGGGGCTTCTTCAAATATTATGCCAAGAACAGTATGTGCAAAATTAAATATCATTCCTCAAAAAACATATGTACATATAGTTCAATTGGATAGAACAAAAGTTGAAGTTATTGGAGAAATGTTGTCAGTATCTATCAGGTTGTCATCTAATCCAAAGGTACTATGAGTGATTGATATTTTAGTCGCAGACATCCCTGAATTTTATGGTCTTATTTTAAGCAGGGATTGGTCTAAAAAGTTACATGGATATTTTTTTACTGATTGGTCACATATGTGATTACCATATAATGGCAAGCCAAATCAAATCAGAATTGAACGTGAGAAATTTATGAAACATACAGTTACTGAATTAGAAGGACCAAATGAACCTGTAGCTTTTACTAATAGTATCATAGGAAATTATTCAGCTAAATCATTCCTTGGATCATTCAATGCTCAGGTCTCACCTTTTTCAACAAATACTGTTATTTCTCAAAAAAAAATTCTCAAACAAACTCTTCTAAATGTATTAATTTTAGCAATCAGATTCCAAAACAATCTTTGTTTAGGACTCTATTTTTTGATGGTTCAAAATCAGAAGATGGTGCAGGGGCATGTTGAGTTTTAATCAATCCAAAAGGAGAGAAAACGATGCTAGCTTGTAGACTCGAGTTTTAGTGCACAAATAATACTGCTAAATATGAATCATTGATACAAAGTCTGTATAAAGCTATAGGATTGAATGTTAAATATTTGCAAGTATATGGAGATTCTGAAATAATAGTTAAACAAGTTAGAAATATGATTCATTGTATTTCTAGACACTTGAAACATTATCAAACTTTAGCTCAAAATCTTACTTCTCATTTTATTGCATTCAATATCTCTACAATCTCTAGATTACAAAATGCGAGCACTGATTTACTAGCTAATGTAGCATCTAGACTTATACCACCCGAAAAATTTAGCCCAGATAGATTTTCAATTGAATTGATTTTTAGACCGTCCATTCCTGACAATATAACAAATTGGAGAGTATTTAACAATGATGCAGATATAGTGGACTTTCTTACACTAGACAGAGCTTATGAAGGTCAAATTTTAGATGAACATGAACATGATTTACAGATTGAAGATAAAACAAACAATAATCCAATTCCCAAATCTGTAGTCAAAATGGAGGACCTTTATGATTTGAAAGATAGGTTTAAAAAGGTGACAAATTCAAAAAATTAAAGTTCTACTTTAAAATTTGAATCGATTAATCTTGGTACTCTAAAAAAACCTCAAAACATCAACTTAGATCTTGGTCTAAAAAATGAAGAAAGGATGTCATTTATCAAATTGCTGAAAAAATATAAAGATATCTTTGCATGGGATTATTCACATCTTAAACATATGATACTTCCATAATTCAGCATACCATTCCTATGATCTCAGATGATAAGCCTGTTCAACAAAACTTAGAAAAATTCATCCAAATTTGGAAAGTCAAATTAAATCTGAACTGAATAAAATGCTTAAAGCTAAAGTCATTTTTCTTGTTAGACATTTAAAATGGGTGTCAAACATGGTTCTAGTTAGGAAAAAGAATGGAGACATTAGAATTTGCATAGATTTTAGGAACTTAAATAAACCCTGTCAGAAAGATAAGTTTCCCTTACCTACCATGGAACAAATATTGCAATCAGTTGCAGGATTTGAATTGTTGTCTTTTCTAGATGGATTTTCAGGGTATAATCAGATCATGGTACATCCTGATGATAGGTTAAAAACGACGTTTAGAACAAAGTGGGGAACATACGCGTATCAAAATATGCCTTTTGGATTGATTAACGCTAGTGCCACATTTCAGCGTGCTATGGATATAGCTTTCATAGGACTAATCAATAGCTCGATTGTTATATACTTGGATGACATCACTGTTTATTCTAAGCATATGAACAATTATATTAGTCACTTAAAAAAACATTTTTGAAAGATGCAGAAAATATGGCATTTCCCTTAATCCAAAAAAATGTTATTTTGTCTTATCAGAAGGTAAATTATTGGGATTCATTGTTTCTAGAAAAGGAATTCATGTAGACCCTGATAGGATTCAAGAGATTGAAAATATTCCTCTACCACAACAAAAAATGATGCAATCATTTTTAGGACAAATTAATTTTGTAAAAATATTTGTTCCAGATTTCTCCAAATCATCCTACCCCTATAGTCAATGATCAAGAAAAATTCAATTTTTAGATGGGGAAAAGAAGAAAGAAATTCTTTTGAGTCAATTAAAAAAGCTATTGTTGAAGCTCCTTCTTTAACAACTCCTGATTTTCTTAAATCTTTTGTGTTGTACACATTTTCTTCTGATACATTATATACATCGGTTTTAACACAGTTAAATAATCAAAACATTGAAGCACCAATTGGTTTTTTTAGCTCTAATCTTCAAGGTGTTGAGTTAAATTATTTAGCTAAGGAAAAACAAGCCCATGTTGTGTTTAAATCTTTGAAACATTTCAGACCTTTTCTCTTAAAAACACATACCAAGATAATAGTATGTTATTCAGCAGTAAGGCAATTATTAATACAACGAGAAGTAGGAGAGAAGAGAGAAAATTGGGTCACTGCACTTCAAGAATACGATGTAGAGATACATCCAGCTAAAATTGTTAAAGGACAAGGTCTTTGCAGGATGTTAACTGGAGCATCTCAATCACCAACAGAAAAAGATTAATTAAATGAAATACAGTTATCTGAGGTAAGCCTAAACGATTCTCAATCACAATATGCTGATTTGAAATTTTTCCTAAAAAATGGACATGCTCCATTATATCTCAATTATATAGCAAAGTGTGCTCTGATACTCAAAGAAAATCAATATCAACTCATAAATGATGTATTATTTAGGAAGAATTATGATTATTTATTATTAAGATGTTTAGAAAAAACTGAAGCCGAAAAAGTATTGTAGGAACTACATGATGCATTAGCTGGAGGTCAATTCGGAGGAAATACCACAGCTCATAAAATATTGCATGCTGGTTATTATTGGCCGACTCTATTTAAATATGCACATAAATATACAAGAAAATGTAAAACATGTCAAACTACAGCAGGACGAGAAAGGAAAGCAACATTCCCATTACAACCAGTAAATATCCAACAACCATTTAAACAATGCGGGTTAGATCTTATAGGTGAAATAACTCCTAACTCTTCAAAACGGCATAGGTATATTCTAACTGCACTGATTATTTCACAAAATTGGTAGAATTTATCCCATTAAAGGTGGTCAATACACATAATATTACATATTTTAATGATCAATTCATAATTACGAGGTTTGGCCTTCCATCAGCTTTGATATTTGATAATGCATCTTACTTTTCTAGAAATACCATGCTAGAATTTGCTTTGAAAAGAGGTTTTAAATTAAAATACTCAGCTAACTATTATCCACAAGGAAATGGATTAGCTGAATCTACAAATAAAAACCTTATTAGAATCATCAAAAGAACTGTAGAACAAAATCATAAGAATTGGCACAAAGCATTATTGTTTTCTCTTTGGGCAGATAAAATTACCCAAAAAGCTTCAATAGGTACTTCACCATTTGTGTTAGTTTATGGAAAAGAAGCAATTCTACCCTCAAACGTAACGATACCATCGTTTGGTTTCGTATAATTCATTGACAAAAATCCTTCTTCCTCTCTTCAACTTAGACAAGATCAAATCCATAAGTTAGAAGAAGAAAGAGAAAAAGCTAAACAAACTCATACCCATCATCAACAAATAATAAAAGCTTCATTTGATTTAACTTCTATTAGTTCAAAATATTTTCAAATTGGTGATTTGGTATTAAAGTGGGAGAAAGCTCATGAGGAAAAGGGTGAACATACAAAGTTTCAAAAACTCTGGCTAGGACCGTTTCAGATAATTGAGAAAATTGGCTCATCAACATTTCTATTATAGGATTTATCAGCTAAAAAAGATTCTTTACCTGTTAATGGACAAATTTTAAAAAAATATTTCTCATAGAAGGTAACTCTTCTGTCTTTGTATATTAAAATATTTTTGTTTTTTATATAGAAATAAAAACTTGTTTAGTTTTGACAGTTGGCCTTTAAAAAAGGAAGTCTTAGATAATTTCTTTTTTATCTTTCTTTTTTTCACTTATTTAAAATGGAACTGTTAAAGAAAGAAAATCGAAAGATTTAGAAAAACAAATTGATTTTATCTTTTTTTTAAAATGAAATTCCAATAAAACACTTATTTTGTTTGATGAACTCTCATTTTTATCTAGTATGAATATTCTTCTGTCAGTCAAGAAAAGAAAATTGTAATATGGTAAGAAATCTTCTTACAGAAAATCAATCTAACAACTCGACATTATCATCCAACATTTTAAAAATAAATATGATTCGTCCCATCCGGTAATTCTTATAATTTTCAAAAGAAAATTAAAAAGAAAAAGTTTAGAGAAAAAACTTAAAAGATAATAAGTCTCATCACGAGCTTGTTTACCATGTTCATAAAGAAATAGTTGAACTGACATTACTAATACTGTCTACCAAAACAATGTAATGACTTCAGATTATATCATAAAGACAAGGGGTCTCATCAAGAGCTAGCTTGATTAGTTTAATTACTATCTGTGAATGGCATTGTCATTATTTTTGTTGTGAAACTAGCTCCAAAAAGAGAATAAAATAGATATCAATGCCTTATAAATAAGCCACTTCGAGGGGGAAACCTCCAATACATTACATGAATGAACAATTCTTCGATGATACAAATGACCAAAACCTCCTTCTATATATAGGAGTCCATTGGGCCACAATTTAATCCTAGTGGGGCCACAATGTAATCCTAGCCGACCTAAAAATAATAATTTAAGGGCACAATAATAATAATATTGGGGTTACAGGGGTACAACAACAACAATAAGGGGGGTTACACTAACATAATAAGGGACTACACTATTAATATAGGGAACTAACATGCCCCTCTCCTTCAAAAAAGTGTTGTCCTCAATGCTTCAGTAGCTCCGGGTGCTTTTGTATAAAATTCTCATCCTCCCATGTAGAATCTTCAGTGGGTAAGTTCTTCCATTTGATGAGATACTCTGAAATTGATCGATTTCGTAGTTGTCGAGTTCTTGTTTCCATGACTACTTCAGGTTCCAATATGGTTTTTCCTTCCTCATCAAGTTCTGGCAATATTGTTTGAACTGGAAGTTTGTCCCCTATAACCTTTTTTAAGCATGAAACATGGAAATCTGGATGCACTCGTGAAGAAGCAGGAAGCTCCAATTTGTATGCCATCGTACCAATATTTTGCAAAAAATTTTAAGGACCATAGTACTTTGGCGATAATTTATTATCCTTCTTAGCTTGCTTGGGGACATTTGTTTGTATGGTTGTATCATGTAATCTATATAAAACTTCTCTCTGCAATGATATATTACTGGTGATTTTGTGCCAAATTTAGGTTATCCTTTAAGAGTTGGAGAACTTCTTGTTGATGCTAGACGTGATCCTCCTTTGCTTGAACCCTAGAATTTTCCCTTAGATAAGATGTGATAGATGGTGGATGATATCCATAAAGTGCCATAAATGAAGTTTATTTTTGTTGTTATGGAAGGAAGTGTTATACCACCATTAGTAGAGGTAACCACTTGACCCATTGTGCTTATCGGATACAAAACAACGAAGATATCTTCAAACATTTATTCACATATCTGTTTGACCTTCGGATTGAGGATGATAAGATGAAGGCTATGAGCTAGTTGAGCACTTGAAAAGAAAATAATTCCGTCCAAAAATTTCCTGTAAAAATGGGATCTTTGTCACTTACAATAATCTTCGGGTTTCCATGTAGCTTTTGAATTGTTTCCATAAATGCGGTAGCAACTGTACTCACTTTAAATGGATGAGATAATGCACAAATGTGTGCATACTTGGTAATTCTATCAACTACCACCATGATGACTCTCCTTCCTTCAGACTTAGGTAAACCTATGATAAAATCCATTGAAATCTCCTCCCAACATTGACTTGGAATGGATAAAGGTTGTAGAAGACCTGGGGTCTTTATTGTCTCAACTTTATTTTGCTGGAAAACCAAAAATTCTGCCACAAACTTTTGAATATCATATTTAAGGCCATCCCAAAAAAAAATCTTTCTTCACCCTGTGGTAAGTTTTTAAAAATCCTGAGTGTCCTCCTAAAGGAGAAGTGTGCAATTCCAAAAGAATATTTTGTTTTAGTTTGGAATTCTTGCAAATATATAAGCAATCTTTATACCATAAGGAATCATTTTTCCAACTAAATGTATCAGATGTACTAGGACCTTGCTGCAATTTTTGAATGAGAGTCCACAATTCTTCGTCCTTCTTTCATTCATCCCTTGCTTCGGTTATCCAATCTAGTTGGATAATTGAAATGGCACAAAGTAATGCTTCCACCTCTTCATCCTTTCTTGAGAGTGCATCTGCAACAACATTTAGCTTCCCTTTTTTGTAGAAAATTTCAAAGTCATAACCCAACATCTTTGTGACCCATTTTTGCTTCTCTTCTAAAGATAGTCTTTGTTCCAAAAAGTGTTTAAGACTATCATGATCATATTTCACCTTGAAGTGTCTTCCCATTAGGTAAGGTCTCCATTTCTTTAGTGCATGTAGTATTACCAACATTTCCTTCTCATAAATAGCCTTTTTTAAATACTTTCCTTTGATTGAATGGATTTCAAAAGAAATGGGTCTTCCTTCTTGCATTAAAACAACACCAATTCCATTTCCTGAGGCATCACATTCCACAATAAAGGTTTTTGTGAAGTCTAGCATAGCTAAGACTGGTGCTAGGCACATTGCCTCTTTAAGATGTTCAAAGGCCTTAGTTGCTTCAAGAGTCCATGAAAATGCATCCTTCTTCAATAATGTTGTTAGAGGTGTTGTTATTCTCCCATAATTCTTAACAAACTTGCGATAATACCCTGTTAACCCTAGAAATCCACGTGTTAGCCCCCCTGTAAATTTTTGGCAGGCAAAGCAAGGGGCTAAATTGTTTTGAGCCTTCAAGGAATGCATCTCCCCTGAGACACATCATCCTTGAAGTCTTGTTAAAGTTCCCTGACTTTGACTGTTCCGCTCTGCTGATCTGTTGTCCATAAGCCTTGTTGAATGATGAAATTTTGCTCAAAAAGGCCTTTTTTCTCCCCTTGTAGCCTTGCAAAATTCCCCCATCTTATTCCTTTTCCCTTTTCCCAAGTACCCTTTGTTCCCCATAATTCCCCCCTTTTGCACTCCCTAATATTCCCATCATCCCCATGGAATCCCACCCTTGCCCTTTGTTTCCTCTTTTTTCCCCTCTATCTCTCTATTGTTACCCTCCCTAGGCCTTCAAATGCATTAAAATGGGTTAAAAACCCACTTTCCAACATTATAATAGGGCCTAGCCCCTTTCCTGCTAAGCCCACACCTCTTCCTCCACGTAATCCAGCGCCAGAACCACCCACCAACCTGAAAGGCACTTGTCGTATTCGTTTATCAGGTGTAGCATCAACCGTTGATCTTGGTTGATCAGACGGTGATCGTGGTCTCCACAGCGCCCGTGCTTCCCCGTTCAAACTCCTGACTGTGCCATCGCCGTCCATTTACACGCAGATCCGACGGTTCGAATTTTACCCGCCCCTATGGACCCTGCGCACTATTCCTAAACCAGCCTGTTTCCATCGCACCACCTTTGGGCAGAGGGCGGTATTCTCCGATCGACCAGCGATTCCATACAGCTTTCAACACATGGCACCGGTACAGTTTCAAAACCGCTATCTCATCGCGCGTTAACGTTCATCCGTGGATGCGTAGCGATACTGTTGTGAGCCGTTAGATCTGGAGCAACCCATCCAACGGTTGTTGCTCCACGAAGCTGCATGCAGTTTAACCCATGGCCACCGTACTCCTGGCTCACCGTCCGTCACCCTCCAATAATGTTTTCCACCGTCGATCTCCACCGAGATCGGACAGTCCAGATTAGATTGTCCCGCCGTTGACCCCCTACCGCCATGTCAACCTTTTCACGTCGATTTGTCGTTTTCCACATTTTATTCTTTATATCCATTCAAAGGTCATTTCCGTAGTTTTTATTTTAAAAACCTGCTCTGCTACGCTGGCGATTCTCCAGACCATTTTTCATTGTTACGCTATGTTTTCCGCCACCAACCTGCACAATTCCGCCGTTCGTTCGTCCTGCATGGTTGTTCTCATCGTCTCCATTGTGTCCGCCACCCCCATTTATTTTTTCTTAACTAGTTTCGTATTTGGCAAGATCATTAACAGTAAATGACCGCCATGATGCACAATCCCTGTTACAATGACAGGGAAATCGAAGAAGACCATGTGCAGAGGCTGAATTTATGAAGAAATGACCCAGGAAGATTACGACGTAACTTTCATTAAAAGAACAAAGTTTGACTCTATAAAACCCTCTCGACGCCATTAACACACAGATTTCACAGTCAGGGATATGTCAAATGGAGCAGCAGAGAGTTTGTGGCACGCAAACAAAGACCTCTAAGCCCCCTACAGCAGTTGAAAAGGAAGAGTACCAGATAGAAAATGTTATGAATCACTTAGAAGGTACAGCACGCAGAAATCAATGTGTATCGGGGTTTCTACAGCAGCAGGATGTCTCCTTCCATAAAGGACAAAGTTCCCATATAGTTTTCATTCCATGTCGTGTTCTAGAGAAGGTTTCTGCCCTGACAATAGTCCTACATGATCAGAAAGCATTTGTTGCACAAGTATGGTAGATTTCATTGTCTTTTATTTATCTTTTGTTTACTCACCAATAGTACCACAAAGTACTACAGTCAAAATACATCTAAGCCATACCAGAGATAAATGCAGAGATTTAAAACAGAGTGGGTTTCGGCCCTATTTTCCTTTTCTGAGTGTAAATGCTGCAATTAGTTTTCACCAACCTCCTCAGCTCATCTTTCTGCTATAAAACTCATGAGAAAACTATTGTAACGTTGTTGATCAGTTATCAGAGAACTGTAAGTAGTTTATTTTGAGACACAGTCTCTGTGTAAAGTGTAAGATAGGCTGAGGAATATGATTTCAGACTGAGTGTTCAGCTATTGGAAATGTTGTACTTGACTGGTATTGCTGTTTAATATGACAAGCACGTTTCTTTGGATCCTGATCTAAAGCAGCGGTGATGTTTTCCTATCTTTTTATTTACATTCATTTTATTTTGTTTCTACTAGCTTGCATCAGAATATTGGCATAGGATTTAACCTTGTTAGGTACCCTATGTTTCTTCTCTCCTTGCCATTAATGTTTTTCTTCTGAATGTGTTATCTAAGAATTGATTTCAGTTGGTTTAACCAGTGTAGTGGATGTTGTTGCCTGCTCTCTGATGTATGAATTAAATGAATTCAGTTCTTAGATGTTTCTTATTATGGATTTAGTTGGAAGATTTGGGAACACTGGGGATTAGAGTTAGCCCTGTCCACTAGGATCCTTGTGCGACCAGATGGTCTTTAACTTTGTGCTCTGAATATGTGTTATCTCCTCCTCTCCTTCCTTTCATATCACATATTCATCTTTAAGATCCTATGTTTTAGATGACTAGCCTAATTGAAAGCTTGCACATTGGATAGTAAGCAAACCCTTTCCTGACTCCATTGTTCAATGGTTTCGAATGCTCCCTGGAATACTTCACCTCCGCCCTTTTTATCTTTGCTCATCCTGGTCTTACATTGAATCCTTCTTTCCTGATAGCCAACAACCAAAAAAACAATCAAACAAAAAAACCCCAGTGCTACCAACTAGCTAACATCTTAACATAGAGCTTCAGCATCTGCTGGCGTCATGAAGGTCCCCTCTCTGGACCCAGGAGGGCTAGATCCTGAGGTCTGAAAGTGGTTTGATGTTGTCTCATCTTTTGGTATTTCCAACCTTGCCAAAACATGGGAACCCCAACATAATGGCGACTCTGCTGGGGAATTTCTGAGTTTTCCTCACCTTGCTATATCATAAGCCTCAGAAAACCTACAATCTTTGGTCATGTTGGCAGTTAAACAGTCCTATTCTCACATCAACCTCTGTACCATTTGTTGTGTTCTCCCACACTCTTAGACAGAGTCTAGAAAGGGCCAGGTAGCCTCCAGATCTCACACTCTTTCAAAGGTGACATATCTGGTAAATGCCCTCCCAGTCAATCTCTGGTTAGAGTTTGTTGTGTTTAAATATATCCCTGAAAGGGGACATCTCATAAGCACTGTGGTGGACAGTGTACCCTCCAAAAACATCCTAAACCTTCCACCTGGTGACTCCATAATCCCTAAATGATTAAATACTCCACTGGTGATCAGTAGGCCTGCTGATTATCTTGGTTTCACATAAGACTCCACTGGGAGACCAGCCTCCATAACAACGTCAACCACGGTAGAAGTAACAAGTAGGGTTAAGCTACTTGGTTGGAAAACAACATTCTGGCTTCAAGAACCATTCATACAAGAGCTTACCCTAACCCAGACCCACCTGAAATAGTTGACAACCCTGAGAGCATCCTTAAAGGATCTCATACACATAAACAACCAACTATTTCCAACCTCATCCATAGAGCTAACTCTGCACCAGAAGATCTTACAGCTCTATCACACTTTCCCCTTGACCTAGACCTACCTAATAGATTACCTAGAACTAGGTCATTCAGTACCCTAGACCAGATAGACCCTAAGCTTCCTGGTTCACCACCCCAAAGTGGTGGACACCTTGGGAATAGACAAATCCCTCCGTCTACACCTCCTGATATACATTTCATACAAAACTTGGGGCTCAGTCACCCTAGATTTGCTCATCAGTCCTCTGCTGGCCATAATATTCTTGTCATCCACATACCAGCTACCCAAGTCAACCCTTTACCTCATCAGAATACCATCATGGTAGCCTAGTATGCACCTCTGGTTTTACCTCAGCCTCTAGTACCCCTACCAAATGACTATCAATCAAAAATCCCTCATTTCACTACAAAAGAGTCCATCACAGCTCAGCAACATGTAGATAAGATGGAATATTCTTTTGACTACATGGAGATAGATGATGATACAGTCAAAATGAGAATTTTTTCCCAGAGCTTGGGGGGTGATGTGAAGAAATGGTTTAAGGGCCTACCTCCGGGTAGCATAAATGACCTCCCAGCTCTATATCAGACCTTCATAAACAAATGGGAAGCTAGGAAAAATCCTCGCCAACTCCTAGCAGAATACATGACCCTCAAAAGAAACGTAGGAGAGAGTGTCAATGCAAGATTTAACAGCATTTACAATGCCCTCCCTCCACAGATGAAACCTCCACAAGGCATGGCCTTAGCCAAATACCCCGAAGGCTTTGATGCTGACATGGCCTATGAGCTTAGGGATATATAATACAACACTTTGGAGGACATGCAGAAGGGAGCAGTGAACATAGAGACAAATCTGATTGAGAAAAGAGCAATACTGAGATCTGAGAGGAGGGTAACATATAAGGATGACAATGTAGCTTCCACATCTGACCCAAATTATGACAAATTGTCCAAAAATGTGGAAAGGTTACAACAAATGATGGAAAAAATGGTTGTCACAGTCAGTAACCAAAATAGAAACCAGAACCAAAACTTTAGAAGGAACAATAACGCTCCCAAAAGACAAAGAGAATCAGATCAGCAAGTCATTCCTCCATTTCAAGAGAACTTTCTTGATGAAGATGAAGGAATCATAGAAGAGTCTAAAGGGAATACAATAAACATGTTTGAAGTAGTGAACTCAATCCATAACTGTTCCACAGAAGAATATCAGCCTGCTCCCTCATGTTGGGATGAAGAGTGGTTTGAATCTAATGATTACAAGTTAGGATTTGAAGATGCCATGATGCAGGTCAGAGAGCAATATGAACTTAGAAGCAAGAAGAGCCAAGAAATGACCAAACCAAAAGCTTTTGAGGTAACCATCAAGAAAAGACTTGAGAAAACTTCTAAAGCAACTGCTGAAAGTAATAAATCAGCAGTTGAGAGTTCTGGAAAGAACAAATAAAGGGACAACCAAAACTATGATACACAAGGTAAACCGACTAGTAGCACTAGCACTGCAGTTAGTGCTCCTGATAAAACTGTCACTAACACTATACATAACGAGAATCAACACATTGATTCATCCACCAAGGCAATGGCAAACAAAACAGAGTTGAACATTTCTAAGAGTCAGTCCACTTTCAATTTGGAGAGTGAGATTGCAAAAATTAAAATCTCTGTCCCACTCTCTGAGCTGGCGACTCAGGATGTATATAAAGGCCAAATTTTGAAAGCATTAAATTCAGGTGAAAACATTGACACTGTAAACTTGAGTGATGATCAACCTGCCCTTATGTTTGGTCCAAAAATAGAGGGAAAGTTTCAGGAAGGGGTAGTTCCACCTTTCTATATCAATCTCAACATTCATGACAAGATTCTACATAATGCAACGCATGATTCTGGAGCATCTCACAACCTGATGCCTAAGGTAGTCATGGAAAGGCTAGGCCTGGAGATAACCCGTCCTTACAAAGATTTATATTCATTCGACTCTAGCAGAGTAAAATGCCTTGGCCTAATTAAAGACCTGTGTGTGAGTCTTACTCAGATTCCTGCTAAATGTATGGTCATGGATGTTGTGGTGGCAGATGTGCCACCCAAGTATGGCATGTTATTATCAAGATCATGGGGAGCCAAGCTGCAGGGTACAATGCAGATGGATGTCTCATATGCCACAATCCCTATCTTTGGCCAACTTAGAAAACTGTATGGGGAGACACAGATGAAATTCCTAGTCAGTAGCCCCGAAAAGCCTGAAAAATCTCCTTTATACTCTGTACATACAGACCTTGACTCCTTCATCCTTTGTAATGATGATTCCTTGGAAGGGTCTATGTCCCAAAACAAAGATACAAACGAGAAAACAGAGCCAATGGACTTTAACATAATGGATACCCTAGACTCAGAGGAGAAAGAAGTAGAAAACTCAGAGCATTGCACTGAAACAAAAGCTCAAAATGAACCAGAAACATAATGCAATCAGCCAACTAGTCACCTCTTTGATCTCCACACCCATAACGAAAAGCTAAACTGCCCACAGCCTAGTACAGACCCTAGTACACAACACAATGGCGAACCCAACTATAGGAAAGAGAATGATAACAAAAACGAGAGTGAACCCCTGTGGGAGATGACCTTTGATGGGTCCTGCACGAGGAGAACTGTTGGGGCAGGAGTGTGGATACATAACACAGAGAGTGATTACACCGAGAGCCATGCCTGCAACCTGCACTTCAAATGTACAAACAATGTTGCAGAATATGAGGCCCTTATCCTATGCTTGAACCTGCTAAGAAAATTACGAGCCCGTAGGATAACTGTGCATGGGGACTCTGAGCGGATTATTAAACAGGTGAATGGTGAATACACATCGAAACATCCAAGACTGAGAGCTTACAGGAATGACACAATGGATTTATTGAAAACATTTGTTGAATATGAATTAGTGTTTGTTCCTAGGAGTCAAAATATCATTACAAACGAGTTAGCTTGCCTAGCTAGTTCTTATCCTAAGACTCCCAGTGATCAGAAAATCATCATTCAGACCAAATTCAGACCTGCAGTGCCAGACAACGAAAAATATTGGCAGGTTTTTGAAGGTGATAAACAGATTGAGGATTTCCTGGTAGGCAGGAATGAGTTTGAATTTTCTGATTCAGACTCTAAATCTGAGAGCAGCTGCCTAAGTGAAGAATCCTCTGATGAAGAAACTCCACCCTGTAACATAGAAATAAACACTCTAAATGAAGAAGCTGGAAATTCAACCACAAAATGTGAAAACGCAGAAAATGAGGAGATGGAGGTGCTGCAGGCCAAAGATAGGAATATACTCAGAGGCCTGGCACCCTTAGAGGACCTCTTTGACTTTGATGATGTAGAAAAAAGGCCCACTATAGAACATGCAGACTCTGATGTGGAAGAATGCAACATAGGCACTGAAGAAAAACCCAAAATGATTAAACTGGCTAAGTCTTTACCTACATACATGAAGAAAAAATACATTGACCTTTTCAAGGAATTCATTGATGTGTTTGCCTAGAGTTATGAAGACTTAAAGGCCTATGACACAAACATCATACAGCATAAAATACCTTTAAAGTAAAATAAAAAACCCTTCAGGTAGAAGCTTCGTAGGATAAACCCAACAATTGCCTGCAGTCGAAAAAGAGATTAAAAAGATGTATGATGTAGGCATAATAGTTCCTGTGAGGTTCTCCGATTGGGTATCAAACCTAGTGGCTGTGAGAAAGAAAACAGGGGAAATCAGGCTGTGTATAGACTTCAGAAATCTTAATAGAGCCTCACTCAAGGACAACTACGCTTTGCCAAAAATGGAACACATTCTACAACAGGTAGTAGGCTAGAAAAGGATTTCTCTTTTGGATGGCTTTTTAGGATAAAACCAAGTGTTAGTACTCCCAAAAGATCAACTCAAAACAACATTTACCACCCCCCTGGGGCACCTTCATGTATGTAAAAATTCCCTTTGGACTGATGAACGCTGGAGCCACCTTCCAAAGAGCAACGAATATAGCTTTTTCAGATGAGATAGGACACTTTATTGTGATTTATTTCGATGACATAACAGTCTACTCCAAGACTGAGGAAGAACACCTAGAACATCTGAGAAAAGTGTTTGAAAAATGTAGAAGGTTTGGTCTGTCATTGAATCCCAAAAAGATTGTATTTGGGCTGCAAGAAGGTAAACTTCTTGGCCAAATTATATCTGAAAAGGGAATCAGGATAGACCCACAAAGAGTTGAGGGAATACTACAAATCACGCACCCGAGAAACACCAAAGAATTACAGTCCTTCATTGGGAAAATCAACTTCCTCAGGAGGTTCATTCCAAATCTGGCTGAACACCTTAGGAATATGACTAACATGCTAAAGAAAGGTGTAGGTGTTAAATGGGCTGTTGGGGCCAAACAATCTTTTGAGTCGGTAAAACTTGCACTCACCAAGCTCCTGTTCTGATCAACCCAGATTTCTCTAAAGATTTTCTGATTTTTTCATTTGCCTCTGATCATACAGTAGCTACAGTCCTGCTGCAGAAAAATACAGAGGGAATGGAACAGCCAATTTCCTTTTTTAGCAAATCACTGAGAGACGCACCCTTGAAATACAATATAATGGAAAAACAAGCTTATGCTCTCGTCAAGGCATTAAAGGACTTTAGGGTGTACATATTGCATTCTCACACCATAGCTTATGTGCATAACATAGTTGTCAAAGATATATTGTCCCAAGATCTTGATGGAAAGAGGGGCAAATGGATTGCTGTGATTTTAGAATATGACCTTGAGATAAAACCCACCAAACTAATTAAAGGTCAGGGCTTAGCTCGACTAATGGCTGAATCAAACTTGCAAGCCCTAGACATTAACATGGTAAATACCTTGGATGAGCAATAAGAATTTCCTAATCCCACTGTTGAGGAAAAGTTTCAGAGCTCTCCCTGCTATTCTGACATTCTGCATGTGCTTACACACCTCAATGCCCCGCCTGAACCGTCAAAAACCAAGGCCAGATTCCTGAAACTAAAGGCCAAAAATTACTGCATTCTGAATTAAAATTTGTACTGGAAAAATCCAAATGGCCTATTGCTTAAATGTTTGCCAGAAGCTGAAGCTGAAAAGGTTAAACAAGAATTCCATGCAGGGGAGTGTGGAGGCCACCTGAGTTGGAAAGCCACTGCAAATAAAATACTCAGGGCGGGTTATTATTGGCCTACCCTCTTCAATGATATCCATAAGATGATAATTGCCTGCCACAAATGCCAGATTTTTGAAGGCAAAAGAAAACTCCTTCCCTTACCTCTACAACCCATCACTGTTGAAGGTCCTTTTATGCAATGGGGCCTAGATTTTATAGGAGAAATTCATCCTGCTTCTTCTGCACAACACAAATGGATCCTAACAGCCACAGACTACTTCACTAACTGGATAGAGACCATACCTACTAGGAATGCCACAGATTCAGTCATCATTAGTTTCCTAGAAGTTCATATCCTCTCTCGGTTTGGCTACCCAAGGAGAATAATCACTGATAATGCTACTGCTTTCGGATCCAAGAAAATGGTTGATTTTTGTCACAGGTATGGAATAACACTCGGTCATTCAACTGCCTACTACCCTCAAGGTAATGGATTAGCAGAATTATCAAACAAGAGCCTGGTTACCATCATCAAGAAGTTTCTTGAAGAGAACAAAAATTCATGGCATAACAAGTTGGTGCATGATTTGTGGGCTGATAGGCTTACAACAAAGAATTACATTAGCATGTCACCATATCAGCTTGTCTATGGGATAGAATCAGTGTTTCCTACCAGCCTTGGGATACCAGTGATCAAACTTGTCTAAGAGATCCAGACAGAAGAAGATAGCATGATTAGAAGGATAAATCAAACAATCCATCTTCAGCAAACAAGGGAAGAGTTCTACAACAGAGCTATCAAAGTTCAGGAGAACATAAAGAAGCTATTTGACAAAAGAACCAAAGCTGCAGATTTCAAAATTGGGGATAAAGTTCTGAAGTGGGACTCAAGAAGAGAAGATAAAGGAAATCACGACAAGTTTGACAGTTTGTGGCAAGTTCCATACCTCATCTAGGCCACTATGGGTCCAAATGCTTTCTTCCTACAATAATTAGATGGTACAGAGCTATTTGGGGGTCCTGTCAATGGCAGGATGCTCAAACACTACTTATGCTGATTTCCAATTTCCAATTTCCGTTACCATTGTACATACCATTGTAGTTTTTATTTTCAACAAAAAATGTTTCAAAAAACAGGGGAAAGGAGAGGTTCAGACATGCTTAAAACATAAACCTCTGAGATGCAAAAGGTTGGCTCTAATATGATCAAAACTTGAGCCAAAGAAAGTAAAGACAGCTAGTCCTAACATGCTCAAAATCTGGACCAGCAAAGAAAAAAAAAAGAATCAGCTCTAGCATGCCCAAAACCAGAGCCGAAATGAAGAAAAAGAAGTGACTCTAACAAGCTCAAAACTTGAGTCACAAAGAGAAGAAGGACACTTCAAGTTTCAAATTTTGAGCCTTCAAGGTTTTGTCTTAGTTTTCTGCAAATTTTGTCCATGTGCAACTGTCTTTATGCCTTGGATCCACAGCAAGTCAGACAGTCTAATCCTGGCTTGACTGTTTTTCAATTTTTGTCGTAGAATGTAGAGAAGAAATCTGTTGGACAGTTTAATCCCAGCAGATATTAGATTAGGTAGAGAAACATACGGGACCAACAGTCTAATCTGGTCTCATGGAGCAATAAGGGTAGATTTAGAATATATTTTTTTTCTGTCATAAAAATAAATGATGTAAAGGGTCTGCTAGCTCAAATGCACCCTAGAAGAAGAAAAAATGATAAGATTGTAGTACGGGTAGGTAGATTGTTGGGGAAATTTTTTCTGCTGATGTAATGTCTTCACATTGTGGTAGATGTCCAGAGAAAGAGAGGGATGTGCCAAGCAGAAGGTGTCTAGCCTACACCAAAGATTATTTTCTAAATTCTTGACTCCTTCAAGAAGAAGCCATCCCCATGTGGAGCCACTGTTAGCCCCCTATAAATTTTTTGACAAGGAAAGTAAGGGGCTAAATTATTTCGGAGCCTTCAATGAATGCATCTCCCCTGAGACACATCATCCTTGAAGTCTCCTGGGCCTTTGCCTTTGATAATCCCCTCTACTGATTTCCATTATAAAGACTCTCTGATTGCAAAAAATTGTGCTTCTAAAGGCCTTCATTCACCCCCTTGTACCTCTGCAGAATTCTTCATTTCACCCCTTTTTTTCCCTTTTGTCAAAGTCCCCTTTGTTCCCTCTAAGTCCCCCTTCCTCCCTGAATTTCCCAAAATTTCCCTTTAAAATTTCACCCTTACCCTTTATTTGGCCAAATTCCCATTGTTTCCCTCTACCGTTCCCCTTCCTAACCTTGACATTCATTTAAAATGGGAAAAAACCCACATTTCCACATTATAATAGGGCCTAGCCCCTTTTCCGCTAAGCCCACACCTCTTCCTCCACGTGATCCAATGCCAGAACTGCCTACTAGCCCGAAAGGTGCTTGTCGTATTCGTTTATCGAGTGCAGCATCAACCGTTGATCTTGGTTGATCGGACGGTGATCATGGACTCCACAGCGCCCGTGCTTCCCCATTCAAACTCCTGACCGCACTATCACCGTCCATTTACATGCAGATCTGACGGTTTGAATTTTACCCGCCCCTGTGGACCACGCGCACCGTTCATAAACCAGCCTATTTCCCTCGCACCACCTTTGGGCAGAGGGCGGTATTTCCCGTTCGGCTAGCGATTCCACACAGCTTTCGACGTGTGGCACTAGTATGGTTTCGAAACCGCTATCTCATCGTGCGTTAATGTTCATCCCTGGATGCGTAGTGATATTGTTGTGAGCCATTAGATCTGGAGCAGCCCATCCAACGGTTGTGGCTCCGCGAAGCTGCACGCAGTTTAACCCATGACCACCGTACTCCCGGCTCATCGTTCGTCTCTCTCCAATAATGTTTTCCACCATCGATCTCCACTGAGATCGGATGGTCCAGATTCGATTGTCCTGTCGTTGACCCCATACCGCCACGTCAAAATTTTCACGTCGATTTGTCGTTTTCCACCTTTTCCTCCTTATATCCATTCAAAGGTCATTTCCATGGGTTTTATTTAATAAACCTTCTCCGCTACGCTCACGATTCTCCAGACCATTTTTCATTGTTGCACTGTGTTTTCTGCAGCCAACCTGCACAATTCCGTCGTCTCGTCGTTCTACATGGCCAACTTCATCGTCTCCATTGTGTCTATCACCCCTGTGTGTTTTTTCCTAACCAGTTTCGTATTTTTCAAGATCATTAATAGTAAATGATCGCCATGATGCACGATCTCTGTTACAGTGACAGAGAAATCGAAGAAGACCATGTGCAGAGGCTGAATTTATGAAGAAATGACCCGGGAAGGTTATGACGTAACTTTTATTAAAAGTACAGAGTTTGACTCTATAAAACCCTCCCAACACCATTAACACACAGATTTCACAGTCAGAGATATGAATGGAGCAGCAGAGAGTTTGTAGCATGCAAACGAAGACCTCTAAGCCCCTGCAGCAGTTGAAAAGGCACAGTACCAGATAGAAAATGTTATGAATCACTTATAAGGTACAGTACATAGAAATCAATGTGTATCAGGGTTTCTACAGCAGTATAATGTCTCCTTCCATAAAGGACAAAGTGCCCATACAGTTTTCATTCCATGTTGTGTTCTAGAGAAGGTTTCTGCCCTGACAACAGTCCTACATGATCAGAAGCATTTGTTGCACAAGTATGGCAGACTTCACTGTCTTTTATTTATCTTTTGTTTACTCACCAATAGTACCACAATCTTTGCCGGTCAAAAATACTATCTGAACCATACCGGAGATAAATGTCGAGGAGATTTAAAACGAGTTAGTTTCGACCTCTTTTCCTTTTCTAAGTTTAAATGTTACAATTATTTTCCACCTACCTCCTCGGCTCATCTTTTTACTGCTATAAAAATCATGAGAAAAAAATATTGTAACGTTGTTGATCGGTTATCGAGAGAAGCGCAAGTAGTTTCTTTTGGAACACGATCTACGTAGCAAAAAAGTGTAAGATAGGTAAAGAATGTAATTGGTAGTATTCTGCCATTGGAAATGTTGTACTTGACTGGTATTTTTGTTTAATATGACAAGCACATTTCTTTGGATCCTGATCTGAAGCAGTGGTGATGTTTTCCTATCTCTATGTTTAATTCATTTCATTTCGTTTCTACTGGCTTGCATCATAATATTGGGATAGGATTTACCCCTGTTAGGTACCCTATGTTTCTGCTCTCCTTGCCATTAATGTTTTTCTTCTGAATGTATTATCTAAGAAATGTTTTCAGTTGCTTTAACCAGTGTAGTGGATGTTATTGCCTGCTCTCTGATGTATGAATTAAATGAATTCAGTTCTTAGATGTTTCTTGCTAAGGATTTAGTTGGAAGATTTGGGAACACTGGGGATTAGAGTTAGCCCTGTCCAGTAGGATCCTTGTGCGACCAGCTAGTCTTTAACTTTGTGCCCTGAATCCGTGTTATCTCCTCCTCTCCTACCTTTCCATATCACTCAATCATCTTAAGATCCTATGTTTTAGATGACTAGCCCAATTGAAAGCCTGCCTATTGGATAGTAAGCAAATCCTTTCCTGACTCCATTGCCCAATGGTTTTGAATGCTCCCTGGAATATTTCACCTCTGCCCTTTTTCTCTTGCTCATCTTTGTCTTACATTGAACCCTTCCTTCTTGATAACCATCATCCAAACAAAAAATCAAACAGACAAACCCCGAGCCTTACAACTAGCCTAACATCTTAACATAGAGCCTCAAAGACATATACACCTTTGATATAACATAGAGAGATCCCTCTCTAGACCCAGGAGGGCTAGATCCTGAGGTCTGAAAGTGGTTTGACCACAATCGTATTCTAACGTGGTACAACCTTGCCAAAAAGCAATGGAGCCCCAACACCAGGTTAGAGCTTGCTTTATGGTTGTGGGTTTCCATTCCTTAATGGCTTTGATTTTGTTAGGGTCTACTTTAACACCCTCGTGAGATATAATATGACCCAGATATTCCACCTCTTGTACTCCAAAGAAACATTTGGATGCTTTTTCATATAATTGTTTCTCCTGCAATAGTTTGAGCACCCTGTCAACATGTTCAACATGATCCTTCCAAGACTTGCTGTAAATTAGTATATCATCAAAAAATACTAGCACAAATTTTCTAAGGAAGGGTTTGAAAATGGAATTCATCAACCCTTGAAATGTAGAAGGTGCATTGGTAAGGCCAAAAGGCATGACCAAAAATTCATAATGACCCTCATGAGTTTGAAATGCTATTTTAGGAATATCTTCAGTCTTCATTCTAATTTGATGATATCCTGAACGAAGATCCAACTTGGTAAAATAAATTGCTCCATGTAATTCATCCAATAATTCATCAATCATAGGAATGGGAAATTTATCTTTAATGGTGAGCTTATTGAGCTCCCTATAATCCAGACACATTCGCCATGATCCATCCTTCTTGTGTACCAATACTACAAGAGCGGAGAAAGAACTTTGACTAGGTTGAATTATACCCGCCTCTAACATTTCTGCAATCATACGTTCAATTTCACTCTTTTGGACATAAGGATATCTATAAGGCCTGATGTTTGGAGGAACACTTCCTGGAATCAAATGAATAGCATGATCATGATCACGAATAGGTGGGAGTCCTTTGGGAGTATCAAACATCTTGGAATGATTGTCCAAGACTTTCTGGAGATCTGGAGAAATAGATGATTTTGATGTTGGAACTTCTAGTGAGCATAATTGTGTAATTACGCCCCGTTGTTATTTATTTAAAAGCTTTGTCATGACATCAGAGCTTAATATCTTTCCTGGCTTCCTTGTGATACCCCATAGTTTGATTTCCTTTCCTTCCGAAAAAAATTTCAAGAAAAGTTCTTGAAAATTAAAAGCTACCATCCCTAAAGATTGTAACCATTGTACTCCTAATACAACATCATCACCTCCCATTGGGATGGAAAGCATTGGACTATTCAATACATATTCCCCCATGGCTAGCTTGATATTATGGCATTTTCCAAAGAAATTTATAGTTCATCCATTTGCAACTATCACTTGACATTCTGGTGTTGGGTATAGGAAACAATTCAATTCCTTGGCTACCTTATAATGAATAAAATTATTGGTACTACCCGAATCAATTAACACTATTACCTTTTTCTTCTTGATATGTCCTTCTATCTTGAGAGTTTGAGGAGTGGTAATTCCTTCCAATGCATTACATGATATGGTCGGACTCATTTCTTCTTCTTCTAGGGTTGGTTCCTGGTGTATATCCTCTTCTTGTCCATTTTCTTCTTCCTCTTCACAATCTATGTAAAATAATTTTTTCTCAGTACACCTATGACCTTTAGTTTATTTTCTATCACAACTGTAGCAAAGCCCTTTTTCTCTTTTTTCTTCCAATTGTTGTGGTGTCAACCTTGTAGGTTGTGGAAATCTAGGCATAGCAACACTTCTTTCTTTATAGAAGTGAGTGGTAGGCTTCCTTGTCGCCATAATTTTGCATTCAATTTTTCTTGCCAACCTAAATGCCTTCTCCAATGAATCAGGTTCCAAAACACAAACTTCATGTTGGATGTTATCCTTTAAAGTACTTATGAAGAGATCAATATTGTGTTCCTCTGGAATATCAGTTACCCTTATATTCAATTTTTGGAAGTCCTCAATGTGCTCACCCACTAAACCCTTTTGTTTGAGATTTATCAATTGGCTAATTTAGAAGGTGTTGCTCTTTGTATCCTCATAATGTGCAATCATTTCCTCCGTAAAAATTGACCAAGTGACTATTTTTTTACGGGAGCAAAGCCATCGATACCATACAAATGTATTTTGTTCTAAATGTAAAGTTTCAATGTGTACCTTTTGTGTGTTTTTCACATTATGGAGATAAAAATATTGCTCCATCTGTAGTATCCATGTTACAGGATCCTTTCCATCAAACTTCCTCATGTCCATTTTTGGAATATGGTGGTTCTTCCCGCCAACAATAGAGTTTATGAAATCATGATTAACATTTATTTTGTTCTCATCATGAGTTTCCTCTACTATCTTTTCACCATTAGGAAACATTTCTTGTATCAACTTTGTTAAACCTTCCATGCCTGCATTTAGATCATTCTTCATGTTTTCCATTTTTTCATCGATCTTAGCTTCCATGTCATCCATCTTAGATTCCATGCCAGCTTCCATGTCATCTATCTTAGATTCCATGACTTTCTTCAAACCATCCATATTATTCTTCAAACCATCCATCTTCGCTTCCACGCCTTTCTTCAAAACTTCCATTTCATTTTTTGCTTCTCTTTGCAACAGCGAAAATTGGTGCACTTGCTCTTGTAATTTTGATACATCACATTGCAATTCTTCATCTTCATGAGTCATAGTAGAGCCTTCTGAAGGCTTAATGGGTGTTGAAATATTTTTACGGGGTATTTTTTAGAACCCAATACTAATATCTATTCTACAATACGCCCTTGTAATCAATTCAAATTGATTCTTCGAACAAGACTCGTGCAATTCGGAAAAAAAAAAAATACACATCTTTTTCTTGCTTTTTAGGAGCTCAATATTGAAATTGGATTATCTATGTGATTGAGGCTATTCAATATCTGAAATTTTTCACTGAGGTAGCCCTCTGAATTCTCTTTCGAATGCCACAGGTCTGACCTGATTTGGATTCTCCAAGGCAAAGTTATGTCCAATCTCCCACAATGACCTAATTATGGACTGGTTCAGTAGAGCGAACTTGTACAACTTGCCACGTGTCATTGTTGCATCCTTCGGCTCTGAAATTGATAGCAAAGAAACTACAGTCTGTGTGCTTGTGACCACTTTTTACGACACTCCAATCCGATGCTCAGAGAGAGTTATGAATATTTTCCCACGATCACCTCTTTGAGATGAAATTCAAAAGCCTAAAAAAGCCCTAACTTCCACAGATCATATCTCTGAAAATATTGCGAACCAATATCTAAATTTTGCGACGATGTTCCTTAGGATTTCAGCTTCGCACTCTAAAAATTTCAGCTTCTGAACCTTCATAGAAAAAAAGTTATTACGAAAATACCACGATGACCTGTTTAGGTTAAATTTAGGAGCCTGCAAAATGACCTAACTTGCACAGATCATATCTCCGAAAATATTACGAACCCAACTCTGAAATTTTGTGACGACGTTCCTCAGAATTCTGGCTTTGCACTCTAAAAATTTTTGATTCTGAACCTTCGTAGAAAAAAATTTATAGTGAAAATTCCACGATGACCTATTTGGAGCAGCAAAACCCTAGAATCTCAAAGATCTGATACCAAATGTTGTGAAACCTGCTCCAACAATAGAAGAAAAGAGATATCAACTCCTTATAAATAAGCCACTTTGAGGGGGCAACCTCCAATACATTACATGAATAAACAATTCTTCGATGATACAAATGACCAAAACCTCCTTCTATATATAGGAGTCCATTGGGCCACAATGTAATCCTAGTGGGGCCACAATGTAATCCTAGCCGACCTAACAATAATAATTTAAGGGCACAATAATAACAATATTGGGGTTATATGGGTATAACAATAACAATAATGGGAGCTACACTAACATAATAAGGGACTACACTATTAATATAGGGACTTAACAATTTGGTTGCTAAGCCAAGACAATGGCTTTTAAGTAGATAAAAATATAAAATATAAAAATATAATTTACTTATGAAAATGATGAGAAATACTGGATGGAAAAATGGATCATAGCTGGGTAAAAGTTAACCCTGCCAAAAGCTTAAAACTGTCCATTGGAACAGAGGCTCCATCTTTGATAAAAGAGTAAATTTATAAAAAGCTTATCTGTAAATATTATTTGCTATTTATTTTTAACTAAGTAAAGACTGACATTGATTTTCATACTTATACCTTTATAGAGGAATTCTCATGAATAAGTGAATAAATGAAATTTTCATTATTTGAAAAAGATATTATTTATTTGAAATTTCATTCCTTTACCTCTTTTATTTTTATATATTAAAGGATTTAGAATTATCAATTTTTTTTTATTAGAGACATCTGGTTCATCCAAGTGAATCGCCAATTTTTGTGCTGTACAACAACCCCCCATTTATTTTTATAAATAGGGACCCTTTAGAAATAAATAAGAAATTCCGTTTTAAATTCTTACAATAAAAACTTAGAAAATAAAATTTTATGCTTTTTATTTAAAAAGCACATCGCTTATCACATATTTTATTTTAAAAAAGAATCATAAAACATAAAATCGGAGAATTGTGAAATGCACTCTTAAAATAGCCTTCCAAAGAAATAAAACATTTTGTTCGCATCACACTTTATTTAGTAAAGATTTAAGAAACAAGTAATATAAGTTGCGACAGCCACGGGCCCGACAAGCAAATAAACTAAAAAGTATAAATCATTTTTCGCTATCGCATCCACTTTAATTTTTTGCAAATCGCATCGCGCACAAATTATAATATAGACTTTAAACATATCTTATAAATGTTGCGATCTACGATTTGCACAGATCGCATTTCGCAACTTTTATGAGACAATCACGAAATATTATGATGAATCATTGTGATTTGCGCATTTAATAAGCTCAGCGTGTGAAAGCAACTTATGTCATATCAGATTGGATTTAAGATCTTAATGACTTTAAAACTAGTAATGGATAGTGCGTGCGAAGCCATGTGAAACATTAAATAAGGAATTATGAAGAGATGGTTGATAGATTGACAGCTTTTCGCATGAGTTTGAAATAAATCACTGATATATGTTTATGATACTCCTTATATGATGATTTCACTTTGCTCTTAGGAAATCAATTATCGAGTTGAAGAAATTAGAAATGAGTAAAAAGGGTAAAGAGGTGTCTCAAGTACCATCCGCCGAAGACACATATATGTTTTCATTTTTCTCAGACACTGTCTGCAACAAACACTGTGGTAGTTCATCATGGGAAGCAATGTACAAACTTTTTAAAGATGAATAACCAAGAGTGATAAATAACCTTTCTGCAACAGGCACTGATTCTACTTCACATGCAACTCTTTTGGATGTTGCATGCTCGCATATTCATATAATAGCTGTGAGACAGAAGATTCTACCTTACACAGACATGATTAGGTGGGCAGTCGAAAACTTAAATATTGAAGATAGAGTTTTCAAGAATTCCAGAGGAGAGATTATGGGTTCTTTCAAAGCGGAAGACTTCGCAGCCATGTACCATTTACCAACTTTATAGCAGAAATATGATAATGGATATGTGCAAATGTTCAGAGCAAAACATCCAGATCTTATCAAAGTTATCCATGAATGGAAAGATAATGAAGGGAAATTGAAGCAGGATAAATCCGGTATGTACCCAATTGCACACATTCCTAATCCTTATTGTTACACTGCTGGTATGTTATGCAGAATATTTTCCAAACCTGATAGTACTAGATTCTCAAGAGATTGGGTTCTCTTAATTGATGTAATCATCAATTCGTATATCTTAAATTGGGCAAACCTTTTATCCAATTACCTAGCCAAAACATATCACTGAATATAGGAATAAAAGGAGTGCTTCATCCCAAGAAACTTCGCCCTTTTACATGTCTACCTATGTCATGGATTCCATCTGTTTCATTTCTACATTTCCAATCATGGGTTGGAAATGGACCACTAAAAACCCTGTCCCAATTCATATTTATCATGAAGAACCCTGGGACTCTAAATTCCACTTACATTTTTATAAAATTTTCCATGGAATTATGTTACCCATGTATCAGATGATTTTCAATGAAAAGGCTCCTAGGGTTTCCAAAGAAGCCAATGAAGATATTCTTCCTATAGCCAGATGGTTTGCTGAAGAAAAGTTCACATATATCCGAGTATTTAGAAGTTTTGCTTTTCCACATGTTTTACCCTACTATGTTCCAGATAAATTGCTTGCAAGGGAAATAGCTTATCAACTCATCAATGGTGTCACAATGCAACTAAAATATGATAAAAAGGCTATTTGGCCTTCTTTCCCTCTACAGAGCGACACCTTTGCTCTAGCTAATATCGGCCATATATACAAAGAGGTTCCTAACATTAAGTTATTGAAGTTGGCATTCATGGCAGGAAGATTATATGACCCCAACGATGTAATTAAAAATTACATGGGAAAACTGAAAACAAAGCCTTTCATAAAGGAAGAAGACAAATTTGATGACTTCTTCCAAGGCATCGAAAATTTTTCTGATATTGTCAAAAGGGTTTCCAGTCACGAAAACGTTGAAGCTTTTCAAGTATATAGAAATAAGAGATTGAAAAATATCCCTTTGAATTTGCTAGTTATTGAAGATGAAAAACACACTCCAAGTGTCAGTCTCGATGAAGAAATGAAAGATGGCTCTGAAAATGAATCTTGTCAATCACAACAGTAGTCTGATAATTCAGATCAATTTGAATCTAAGAAAGCAAATTTAGAAATCGACCAAATTCTTCAAGAAATAGAGTTGCAAGAGAAAGCAAAGAACAATGGCACTAAATCAAATTCAGAAGCAGTTCAAAAGGATCAGAGCATGTTAGATTAGTCTAAATCATCTCAAGGAAAAGACCTGGTAAATGAATGGGAACAATTTTCCCAAGCAATAAATACTCCTAAGGAAAAAGTCAACACTGATCAAACATCAAGTTTTCAAACGCCAGAGCCTTCTCAGAAGATAGTTGAAACCGTCAATCCTCTACAGAGAATCCCAACAATACATGACAAAGAAATCATACCAGCCTACTCTACAGATCAAATCATCCTACAGATTGAAGACATTCCATCATTGGATATTTTCTACAGTCCTAGCTACAAGGATGTAGTAAAAGGGAATAAAAGAAAAAGGATTGATGAGACAACCCCGAAATCAACAGATGAATGGCAGTTGATGTACTCTGGAAAGCCTCCTCAGATGATCCCACTTATCATCTAACTAAGTTGTCACAATATGCAGGAGCATATGCCACAACCACTGTTGATAAGGCAACTGAAATTAGAATATTGTTGAAACAGAAGGAAACCAGAATACAAGAATTGGATCAGTTGTTAAAGGAAGAAAAAGCCAAGTCCATTGAGCAGATCAATGAAAGTTCAGCACAGTTTTATAAAGATATTGAAAGTCTCAAGTTGAAACATCAAACAGAGCTTAATGAACAATGGCAGAGCTACATAATCAATCATAATTAGAAAAATTCATCAGAGAAGCACTTGATATAAATACTATGATAAAGAAAGAGCAAAAAGTATTTTGTCATCAAGTTCCTATGATTGATTCTTATTTTGATTCTAATAAGACATGATTCAGCAAATAGCAATTCAAATCTAGAATGTGAGAAATTCAAAAGAAAATTGAGGAACACATTCAATGGCAAAATTCTGATGCAGGAAGACAAGCTAATCTACCACAAATAGATAAGCTTCACAAAGAATTGTTATTTATAGAATGGAAAGCACAAATCATCCGAGCAGAAAAGGTAGCGACCAAGACAGCCAAAAAATCAAATGAGGTTATTCAGCTCTTATGTGACCAATTGTTTAGAACAGGACTTCTTAAAGAAAGCACGCCTGATGTGTTTTCAGGAACAAAATAAGTAGAATTAAAATGGACATAGAGAGCAGAACAACAGGAATAAATGATCAAGAAAGTCAATAAGTTTGATCAATAAAATTACTGGAATTTTCTGATCAAACCTTATCATCAGCAGCAAACTTTTATGTTCCTTACATAGTCAGCAAAAAGGTCTCAGTCAATAATCTCAAATGCTATCTTCAAAGGGAAAATTCGATCACGGATATCGTAGCCAAATTAGCTTCAGGCAATGCTAGATATTTGTCAACTTCGTGATTACACTCAGAAAGAAATGTAGGATCCATAAAGTCAGGATTGTTAGTTCTAAATTCCTAGATTATTGTTTAAGTTAAGTTTTTAGAGAAAGGTTGTTTGAAACCTCCTCTACATTTTTGTAAATCATTTAATTTAGTTTGTAGTTAATTTTAGTATTTAAACCCTTCTCATGCATTTAGAGAAAGGTCCATGATTTTGTTAAGGACATTTGCAAAGAATGCTTATTTGAAAGTAAGTTTGTGGATGCCTTGATGAAGTAATGGAACACATCTTTTTTCAGTTATAAATATCATTTTGTTGAATCACTGTTGGTGCACTTCTGTATTCTTTGAATGACTCTTTGGTTGAAGAATTGGATACGACCTATTATCACTAATCCGATAAGCAGAGTAATACACATCTGGTACTATTATCATGTATGTTATTTTTGTTTTTGAATGTTAGTGATGAACTCAGCTTTCATGAATCATAAATAGAATTAATGATTTTTGTCTGAAATATCAATTGCACTATTGTACGATATAAAGATAGAAATTAGTTATTTTATACATGGTCATCAGATAAATGCGATATATCTCCCATTTTCTTTTGATTAACTTTTTTTCAAGAGAATCATCTTACACAGTGATAATTCTATTAAATATGTGATGATTTTCATCATCACAGATTGAACAGATATCTCTTTAGATCGCATTTAAATATTATCCCTGGGTTAGATTAAATTTAATTCAAAGCTTTGCATTTAGAAATAAATTTGTCTTAGTTTGTAGTAATTCATCATTCTAAAATGTTTTGATAGAAATCCAACAAATTATCATAAAAAACAAAATCTGGAAAACTAGTCCCATCATACCCTGTCAGAGCCACTACCCCAAACGAAAAAGGAACTGCTTTAAGGTTTGGACCAGGTGGTTATCCCCCTTGTTGTTGCCACGGACTTCTGAGGCCATCAACAAACCATTTATGGAATTGTGACGTCGATCTGCATAAGTTGGTGTACAAAGGGTGGTTATATAAGGAATAACGGTCGACCCGGAAGTATGAAGCCTTTGGCTGATGTGGCTAAGGAGTTCTTGGCTCTGCTCCTATGGTTGCTACCTGTGTTTAATCACACAGGCGATACTCTATTTGTCTGGGCTGGTGGGGGGGTTTCTATTCTGCTCGAAGTGCTCTGGTGGGTCACTGTTCTTCTTGGTGGGATTTAGGGTAAGTCGGTTGGGATGAAGAATTGGGGAATTGGCCTTGGAGGTCTAGGAAATTATCTGTTTTTTGGGGTTGTTGTTTCCTGGGAGGCTTTGGGTATTGGCTTGTGTGTTTTTCTGGGCTTTTGAGACTGTTCGGCATCCTAGGACTGTTCGTCACCTTGTGTCTGTACAACTACCCAGGGAAGAGTGTGTGTCTGTCAGCATGAGTGGGAAAGGATGCGTGGTCGCGGAGAGCATTGGCTCGAGTTCTTGGGGCCTTCGTAAATCCAAGACAGGGAGTGCAAGTGCAAATTGGGCTCGGGGAAGTGGTAACAGTAAGAACAACTGTGAATTATGTGCTCAGGAACATGGAGAATTCAGGAATGAGATTGCTATTCTATAGATGTGCGTGCATCAAGACCATAAAGATGCAGTTGGCATGGAAGAGCGACAGTTGGAAAAAAGAGAGCGAATACAAAGGCTAGAGGATGAGGTAGTTGCACTGAGGCTGAAGATAAAAGGGCTAAAGCTCAAGCTCGCTGAAAGTAACAAGAACGAGGAAGAGGAGCTCAAGTCCCTGGATCTCAACAATCTGGCCCCAATGGAGGAATAAGCACCATATCAGTTTATGGCAATTTTTGTTTTTATGTCGAAAAATACATGTATATACCTATTACTTCAATTCAGTAATGTATTTAGCAGTAGGTAGATAGTGGTAAATTTTGACTGTGGAATGGCAGGAAAAACCATTCGAAAACGAGTTGGCCTCAATATATCATCTGCAGTAAGGGAAATAACAAATTTTGTTGTAAAATCCTACATTTTGCATGCGAGAAGACACATTTTAATATATAAAAAATATACTCTTTATGGTTAAAAAAAAAAAAAATTACTTGTGGTTTTTGAGCTCTAGGTTTATGAGAACCCATGGTATTCATGTGGAATATACCCTATTTAAAGGAGGAAATTAAACCAACATAGATCCATATTAACTCCAAATCTACCAAGCTTTGAGAGGGATCAAAATCTCAAGAGATTTGATCCCATGGATTTATGCCGGTTAAATACAATTTAAATTACTATATAAATCTTTGGATATAAACTGCGACGTTTCCCCAATTTAAATTGGCCTAGTTTAATTAGTCTAGTTTGTGTCGTTAAAAGCACCTTGCTAATGAAAGTTCACTGAGTCAATTCTACTCGACGCTCTTGGAATTAGGTGATTCCTTCAATTAATTTTGCGAAATATTTTTTGTAAAAGTAACAACAACCCATCTCCAAAATCCATAAACCACATTTTGAAAAAAAACAAAACTATTTTCACGTTTTCACAATAAAAGGAGCTTTCAACGCTCTCTAGGGAGTTATCCTAAAAGAATCCAACCTTGAGCCATCAATACCTTTTTATCAATCATTCCAGAAAATCCAATAAACGCCCTCTATTGGTCATTCCAAGAAATGCAAGGTACAGATGCTCTTTATCAATTATCCCAAAATAATAAATCATCTCCAAAACTATAACAGTGACCTGAAAGAGGAGGCTGGTGAGAGGGCCCTACCCGTGAATGTGGGGATAAGCTTCTCATTATTCTTATCCTGGACTATGGTGTTTCTTCAAAATATCAATCCTTGCGCCGACTGTCTTTTCTGCCACCTGCATTCAGATATTTTGATATAAAATGTCGTATATCTGGATAGGCAACTCACATCGATAGCAAACTTTGACTCGAACTCTACCTGCAAAAAAATTCCCTCTTATCCATATATCTCTGCATTGCCCATTTATGAACTGTTTTATGCTTCGGGCAATTCATACTTCATAACCATATACCATCTGCAATTTACCCATTTTGAAGGACAGTTTTCAGATTATATCTGTTTTGGAAAGGATGTTTTGTGTATCAGCACCTGCTTGTTGCGGCCCTCTTCACGTGGGTTGTGCTTCAGCACAGTCTCAGAAGAAAATTGCTGGGCTTGGAAGGGCCAATAGGAATCAGATACTTGCAATGTCAGACCAGAAATCTGAGGGCCCATCTCATCAGACTGCTCAGACACCCGAGCTCGAGCCATTCAGCAGAGATAAGATTACTAGGGGAATAAGGGAACCTGCCTTGTTGAAGAAAGCAGAAAAGGCCATTATGGGTAAGTTGGTATCTTCTGTATGTTGAATTAATGCACGCTTTAGATAAAACTATAATCTGTGTGAGGCCTATACATTCAATGGACTGCACTCAAAAATTTCCTTCTTGAAGAAGCAGAAATGGTGATTATGATTTAGTTGGTATCTTCTGTATGTTGAATGAATGAATAGTCTAGATAACACTGTGTTCTGAGACCTATGCATTCAACGAATTGTCCTAAAATATTTCTGAATACTTTGCATTTCTGATATGATTGAACCACCTGGCTCAGTTTACTTCTCTGGGAAATCAATGAATTTCTTTCAGAAAAGATGTTCTGAACTTCAGTGACCAATATTTGGGATCTGAAATTCAAAATTTGATTATAGGAAGATGTGGATGGATAAGTCTCTCAAGACCAACATTTCTAATAGAGGTATTTAAAATCTTAGGCTATTTATAATTTGTGAGGGAATTGACCTAGATCGTGCAACTAATTACAGTGGCTAAGATAGTGTCTACATTCTGCTGTCTCTATATATCGCTATTGCATACCTACTTCTTTACCTTGAACTATGCTGAAGACCTTTTAGGATTTTTTTTACTTTTCACATCTCCTGTAAGATCTTCCAGGGCCAACCATATGAAGGGTTGGTCTTTCGGGATCTTTCCCTAAAGAAGGATAATAAAGTCTTTGTAAATGGGCTATATCATCCTGAAACGCACATATTTATCTTTTAATAACTTTGGAATGAATTTCCATTATATGGATATGCCACTGTAATAATATTTTCTAATATCACATAGATAGCAATTATGACTTTGAGAGAGTTAGTTCAATTGGTTTAACCATCCACATAAATACAGCTACAAACTAGAAAGAACCTACATAATATGACACTGACATTGTTAGTGATGCTAGCATAAAAAGAAAGGAGGTGCCTTAATGCCCTGATGGGGAAGATGCCATTTCTTCATGTCTTTGGGTTCATAATGGTCCTATCCACACAACAAAAGAATAGTCAGGAATATATATATAGGCTCTTTTAAGTTCTGTTTAATTTCCTTTTGATCCCTGTATTCAGGTTTAAGTTAGATTTATGGTAGTTGGAACATCTTAAATATTTCAAAATTAGGATTTGACACTGATATCTCTGTTGGAGCTCACAATAAAAGAGCCCAAGTTTGTATATAAGTTAGGTTGAGCTGTTCTGCTGGTATAATAGTTTTTTTTTCCAAATAAAGAGTTAAGATGGATTAATGCTGAATGGAACTTGGCTAGTAAATAGATAATTATTTTAAAGTTCAAATTAGAGATTGATAAACACCTGTTATAGTGAATAATTACTTCGAGATTGTGCAAATTTATTGTGCATGAATCTTGTGCAATTGCTGAGATGAGCATATTCTTGATTTTTTTTCTGATTGCTATATCTAAGTCTTATTAAGGTAACTTGAATTTTCTCTGCAGAGCGATGCTCAACTCTAGAAGGCGAGGAATCATTCAGCTGCTGGGAGACATTTTTTGAATTTGAGAAGATGAAGGTTTGATTTTCATAAACACTGATATTTGTTCTGTTTAGCATGTAAGAGTTAGAGGCCAAATGTAAGAAGTGATTATTATATCAGAATAGTTGAAAAGGATAAAGGAACTACACACTTTCCTAATTAGTTAGTGAACCTTCCCAATTTTTATAGTGATGCAAGAATTCTGATCAGCAAATAAAGAGCCTGTATCCACTTTTATATATTTTTCTCAGTTGAAAATTGCTGAAATATAGCACACATGCAAAAAAATAGTCTGGAATGTTAGCTTTATGAGCTAGACACACATTCTAATGTGTTTAACAAGAATATAAAGTTTAAACTGTAAAATTTGCAGGAGGAATCTGAGCAGCTGTGCAATGTTTCATCTTCAGAGGATGGAATCTCTGACTGTCAGCCCTTGGAACAAATGGAAAACTTAGTGAGACAATCAGGGGGCGTCAAATCTCTCATTGGCAATATAAACATGATTGCAAAAATGCCAAAGCTGCAAAATGAGGCTCAGAGCAAAGAACAAATCCCAATGACTTCATCCAGTTCTCCAGTTAGTGATGCCAATTCAACAAAAGAACGTCCTTTCCTTCAACCAGATGAATTGCCAAAATCCCAGGAAGAGATGGAAGAAGAGGAGAGGGAAAAGATGCCTGATTCACCCTTCACAAAAATGTTGAGACAATTTTCAAAATTTACAGCATCCACATAGTGAAACTATTTGTACGTTTTGAATTGTGTTCGAGTTTGTGACACTGTGGTCACCTCCAGCAGGTCATTTGTAATATACAAGAAGTAGGTCTCTGCTTTCATTTAATTATGATCTCGGTGCACTCTGTTTCCTACATATTCCCAGTGCTATCTGGGAAGAAGAAAGCAGTTGACTGCAGTTACCTAAGAGCTTTCACTGTTTATGGTTATATAGGGTTAATGTAAAGATTATGTATACGATACATTTTCCTAAATGTGATGTGTGCTCCACAAGAAATGGAGTAGAGCCCACTATGAGTAAATTATTCTGGTTACATTGTTTGCTTTTTACTGTATAGTAAAACTAAAAACCGCACATTTATATGTGAATTATGAGTATTCAATATGTGAATTAGCAATCTATGCTAGCTATATGAATTGAAGTCTCTCTTCTTAATCAACACTTTGTTTAATTGCTGGTTTCTGGGGCATTACTTAATTTTGCATATTAGATTTTGGTGTCCACAGAGTGTTTTTAAGTTAGTTTACATTTCCATTTAGGGATTGTGGATTATGTGAATTGGACAGTTGCTTCTTCAAACTGAATCCCCCATTCATTGATTGTTGTAGATAATGTGGCTAAATTCAAGCTATCCTTGACTCAATAAGAGGCCATAGGAATACCTTATTAGGTGTTTGTGAGGGCTGTCTTTATATCTCAGTGATTGAATAGGGCATGCAATCAAGTGAGTGATTAGGAGTAGCCTTGATGGTTGATCATGATTGGAGACGTCACCATGTGAAACTGAGTATTGCAACCTTTTCATATGGACTGTTGCAACATTCCTCTATTATTTTTAGAGTTTATGATTGACTCAGCCATGCCTGGTATATATGTCCAATTTGAATGAAATTCTTTCTGTTCCTTTGCATATACTAGTTTTCTCTCGGGTTTAAGGTTCTGATAATTTGATTTGTGAAAGAGAATACGTCTTTTTGTTCTCTTTTTCAGCATCAGTAGACAAGTACATCATACATGTACTAGTTTTTTCAATGTAGCCGAGTCTAAGGTTTTTATAATTTGATATGTGAAAGACCGTCAGTTAGTTCAGTATCAGTAGACAAGTACATATACTAGTTTTCTCAATGTAGCCAAGCCTTTTTTTTTCCTTGTAACAAATTACCCTCACCCTCTAGCCTGTATGCAAGGGTGAGATATTTCATATGGCTCAAGGCCATACAACAAAAAAGCTCAAAGTTATGATCTCAACATGTTACTAGCCGGAATTGAAGTTGGTTGGTCAGATAAACCCAATCAATTCTCCCAACCACCTGGGCTAAACCCAATCAATTCTCCTTACCACCTGAGATAAACCCAATTGACCAATGTAGCGGAGTTTAATGTTCTAATAATTTGGTTGATGAAAGACCATCAAATTATTAGGGATAAATCACTTCGGCTCTCCATTTGGTATGAAATTTGCAGTTGAACTGTACTCGCATTGCTTGATACTTCATAGCTTCACATTTGCTTGTTCTGTAACATGGTAATTAGATAATTATTTGGATTTGGATGCCACCTATTATTTGATAATTTTGAAGAGGTGACAAGTTGCAGCTGATGATGCCACATTGCTAATGGACAATGGTTTTGTATCTGAATGCTAGTTGGAAGATTACGACTAATTGAAATCATGATCAGAGGTCTGAAGCAACTGCCCTTTTATTTGTGATTACAAGATTGAATGGCAAGCATTTTGGTAAGATTATTGTGTATGCTATTAATGTTTTGAGTGCAGGCATCTTTATCAGGCAATGAAAAGTAGTTCCAGCTGTTGATAACCCATTCTGAAATAACAAGGAGATTATTATGCAGTGCTCACATTGCACACTGGATATCCAAATTTGGTTCCGACATTTTATGTGTTGATTAGAGATTCAAGGACCAGCAAAGGATTTTGAAATCCAATTGTGAAATCAAAAGTTCCCGCTCCTTATATGAGTATGAATGTCAGTATCGGGTATTTGTTTGGGTACTTGATTCGTCACAAATCAACTAGTGACTTTGTAGCATTGATGCAGTTGACAAACCAAGCATCTGGGAATCATCACCCGCCCCTCGCATAAAGCAGAGCAGGATTGCTTTGGTTGGGAAAAGTGGTGTGTCGGCTTATTCGCTAAAATCTATCAATTCTGATCGCACTAACTGGTTCTCGATTGAGTTTTGATTGTGAATTTTTTATATATATTAGAGAATAATATGTTTGATTATGGGTAGTGGATCCTTGGTTTACAGTTTAACAGCCATGGACAAAAATGAGAACTTTCGATAAGAAAAGGGCACCCAAAAACCTCAGACTTCACCAAAATTGTGAAGCGAAATCAAATTAATTAGAACAGTATTGGACATATATAATTATAATTATGGTTGATTAGAGCAGTGCAGGACCGATTTGTAATTTCTGCAGAAAAGCTTAGTATAAAATCTTTGTCATATATAATTAAGTTCATTCAAATTTTTGTTGCAGTTTATCTGCACGACTTTGCTCTGCACCGGGAAACAGCTTTCCAGAAGATAGTTTCAATATTTGCCTCTGGTGGTGAAAATTTTCTAAAAACTCAGTGGACATATTCTATGAAAGAGGGAAAGTATATAATACAGAGACGGACGTAGTCTATGAAAATGGAATGGGAATGGGAATAATAGTAATACAAAGAATTTGAACCATCAATGAAATTTTTGATGAATTTAGTGAAATTATTAATAATGATAAGTTTGTCTGTAGTTAAATTGATGTTTCTCTCGGTTATCCTTGTTATAAAGTAAAGTATTGAGACTCTATAAAATAAAGTATTCAAGTAAAGTATTGTGCAATTCGTGAGATGTTATAAAATAAAGTATTCAAGTAAAGTATTGTGCAATTCGTGAGATGTTATAAATTACAGTATTAAAGTAAAGTATTGGGTACATCATGAGATGTTATAAAGTAAAGTATTGTGTAAATGATGAGATGTCATAAAGTAAAGTATAAAGTAAAGTATTCAAGTACGTAGTCTATGAAAATGGGAATGGGAATGGGAATAATAGTAATACAAAGAATTTGAACCATCAATAATGAGATTTTTGATGAATTTACTGAAATTATTAATAATGATAAGTTTGTAGTTAAATTGATGTTTTTCCTGGTTATCCTTGTTATAAAGTAAAGTATTGAGATGTTATGAAATAAAGTATTCAAGTAAAGTATTGTGCAATTCGTGAGATGTTATAAATTACAGTATTAAAGTAAAGTATTGGGTACATCATGAGATGTTATAAAGTAAAGTATTGTGTAAATTATGAGATGTTATAAAGTAAAGTATTGTGTAAACCATGAGATAATCAAATTTGAAAAAAAAAAATGTTAAAATTCAGAGAAATAAGTTTTTTTGGGTTAAAATCTAGAGAAATATATATAATATCACTAGTAGCAGTACACACTTACGATTAAATGTCCTTAGAAGCATTATTGGGCATCCAGGCGATCCCCTTGTAAGCCATTTACATCATAAAACCCATGGAAGTGGTGCGTGAGAAAGCAAAGCATGATGCACCATGGCTAGGAAAAACATTTTATTGGCGAAGTGGAAATTGCTAATCATTTAATCCAGCTAGTGTGTGTTTTCTAAAGGAAATCTCGTCTCACCATAAGAGTTGCAACTGTGTGTCTAATATTTTCCTCTCATATTGACATTTGGGTCACTGTGCTTCTTCTTCATTTTAAAATTCATTGAATTCTCATTGTTTATTTGTCTAAGTTATGTCATCCTCCAACTCATAGAATAGGCTCTCCACCTCACTTAGGGCTTATTGGGGGCTTTAGAGTGTAGGAGATGGAAGGAAACTATATTTAAGATGGTCAGTGGCCTTGGTGAAAAAGGTTAGTGGTGCTCATGAAGATGCATTCTTGTTTTTATTGTTGGTGTGGTGCTTAGTGGAAAAGAGAGCCATCCATAATGGTTAACAGATTGAACATACCTTACCCTTTAATGAATTTTAGGATGACATTTGTGAAGGCTTTCTATATGGATGACTTCTGTAAGTGAAAAGGTGAGTCATCATGTTAGATACATCAAGGATTCTTAGAGTGCTTTGAAGAAATGGACATATCTATATTATTCACATTAAGTACTGGAGCTAATTGAATTGTTGACAAAGCTCTCCAACACTGAATGATGGATCCCATGGCTTTAGCATCAAAAATTAAAGCCATCATGCATGACGTCAGTGTGAACATGGACATTGCTCTTATGGGCTTCATCAAGATCCTCTACACCATATACTCTCTATGTCGATTCACTTCAAACTAGTGGGAAATTGAAGTCCCTCAATCTTGACTCTTTGGTGGAGAAAATTGTAAAATGTGAGAAAGCTCTCTCGAAAGAAGACAACTCAAAATAAGGGAGTAGACACAATCAAGGTGGGAGGTCTGATCTTCACTATGTTCATTGCAATAAGAATGAAATTCCATGTACATCAACGAAAACAATCATAGATTGTATGATTGCACTTATTTAATAGGAGGATTAGGATTGGAAATTTATAATTTTTTTGTGAAATTATAATTTGGGATATCTTCATTTTTTTTCATGGATATTGATCTAGGTGGATATTGGTGGTCACCCACCTATTCCATCTAAACCTCCAGTCTATTTCATGAGTTTCCTTGTTTATAGTAGCATTTACTATTTTTAGCAGTTTTTTGAGTCATAAACATTCAGAGCAGTTTTGACCCCCTAAACAATGGTTTTTTAGGTCTGCAACAGATGTATGAATACGATGCGTGAATGGAATCTTATAGTACTCGGTGAGATATTTCCAACGAGGTATCATACGCGTCAAACTGAGATAATATGACCAAGTTACGACCCCCGAGAAGTTGGCTACCCAACTAACCCCAATGGGGCCCACAAACTCTTGGCGTTCTATCTCCTTGGGTTAGGATTTTGGTTTCTTAGGGTTTTCCTTGTTGTTAAATAATAAAAGGGCCCTTTGAGCTTCATTGTAACACAATTCAAAGGCATGTAGCTGCCACATATATTCTCAGAGATAAGCTACCATCACCCGAGCTAGTTTATTTCCATTTTGTATGTAAGCATATTTCAGTTCTTTGATGTTAATGAAATGAAAATTTATTTTTGCTGCATCTGTTTGTTTATGTTTATATCTTCGTATTCTATTGCATTCATGCTCAAGTCTAGATCAGTGGTATCAGAGTGGTCTGCTATTTCTCTATTTTTCTTTGCATGTCCCCAACGAGATCAGGGTATAAGGAGTTAGGGATCGTTCTGGTTGAACTTTTGCAAGATCAACCTCACAAACCCTGATGGCCTCCCATGGTGGGAAAAGAAAGACGAGGGAGTAGGAGATCCTTTAAAAATGTTGCTTGAGGAGGCCCTCGAGAAACAGAGGAACACGATGATGGATAATTTTGCCCATATTCTTCTACGACTACCCACAGGCGACTCATCTGCATCCAACAACCACTCTAGAGGCACCACTCCTTTTAAGGTACAAGTTAATTTTGACATTCTCATATTTGAAGGCCAGATAGATGTATATGTCATAGATAGATGGTTAAATATTTTGGAAGGATATTTTTCGGTTCATGTATTTACCAATCGAGAAAAGATTACTTTTGCACTCCTTAAAGCCACCGCCCATGTCAAGGACTGGTGGGAAACATACTGTGAGAAAAAGGACGAGGGGGAATTCTCACTGTTTTCAACTGCACCCACTTGGAATTATTTCTGAGATGCCATCAAGGAACAATATTACCTTGTCGGGAGCTATGAAAATAAATACATAAAGTGGACCACGCTGCGACAGGGAAGGGACCAAGATGTGTCGAAGTTCACAAATAGTTTTCATGCCCTTCGCACGAAGCTGGGTATCAAGGATTCAGAGCGGCATTTGGCACTCAAGTACCACGACTGTTTACATAAGGACATCTAAGACGAAATGGAGTTCCTGGACATCTGTGAATCTGTGAATCCAAAGTAAGGGAAAGGTGCCCCCAAATCGAAGAGCAAAGGAAAAAGCTAAGGCGGGGTGACGTAGGACACCCGACGAAGCCACAAGCAAAGAACAACACCACAAAGGAAAAGAAGGACATGTGAAAGTGGTGTGAGTTCCATAAGAGTCCCACTCACAACACGAGTGTGTGTCAATCCAAGTAGTCACTGGTGGCCGAGCTGAAGACTTCTGAATCAGATGAATATTCCGACTCTGAGTTGTTGAGAATGCAGCAAGATGATGGAGCTTAGTGAAATGAAGTCGCCTTCACTAAGTGGGCCCGCAGGCAAATTCTAGCGCAAAGTCTATTTTTAGACTATGTCTATTTTTAGACATACGGAGCATAATTTGGGAATTCCAGTTGGAGATTCTTGAAGTATGCGACATGTTGGTAAAAATAGATGAGACCCTTATTTTTAGGACCCAGGCTATTTTTAGATTGTGTCTCCTAAAAATATGGAAGTCAAATATTATTTACCCTTAATAATATTTTGACTATAAACAGCAGTTTACTCTCTTGGAGCACTTCAGTTTGAGTCATGGAGGTGGCTCATGCAACTGACAGAGGAATCACGTGGTTCCTAGGGTTTGATGGCATCTTGCATGGTTGACTTCAGTTGGACTTCAGTGGCAGAAGTTTTGGAGGAGTTAATGAGACAGATAGTGGAGTTGTGTTCTGTTTATTTTAGTTGAACTAGTTGAGATTAGTTTAGCTAGCTAATCAATTAGTTATGAGTGGAGTGAATTAAATATTATTTAATTCACTAATTAGTAACTCATTAGTCAACTCAAGAACACTCCAGTTCACTACAGTGCATGATCAGTTCAGTGGAGACCAGTGGAAGAGGTAGATGAAAGGGTGAGTAAAGCTATCAGTTGGAGGATCAGTTTTGCATGGGATTTGCATTACACTTGGAGGAATTGTCCATGACAATTGCGCAATCAAGCCAAGGGGATTCGAACCTTGGATCTCTACATAACCAGGCCATGATTGCGCAATAGAGGCAAGGCAATCAGCAGTGAGTTTTGAACCAGTGACTTGTTCAAAACTGAGTTAGATTGTGTGTGACTTTATGAGAAAGTACTGAGTACTTGTGAGGAGTATTGTACTTGTTTTGTTACATGATTTCTCCATTATAATATACACAATAGCTGCGGGGTTTTCAGCTATAGGCTTTCCCCATACATACTAAGTTAATGTGTGATTGATTTGATGTGCGATTGCTTCTATTATTTCTGCATGTGACAATTAATTGTAGAAGAAGGTTATGTGTTATGCATGCAATTCGAAATTGATGTATGATCGGGTTAATCTTCATTGAATAAGTGATTTATTCAGCTAATTTCTACATGGTATCTGAGCGAAGTTAATTGTCGAAGTCTATTACGGTGATTGCAAACTTATTTCCTCGGACAGAGTCTGCATGCGGGCCAGGTAGCCTCCGGAATATTCATCCTTCTTTGTAAGGTGAAAGATCTGGTGAATGCCCTTTGCAGTCAATCTTTGATTTGGAAATAATTTGTTTTCAAGTATAGATCGGAAGCGATAGAGCTTGGAGTTTGGAATTCGAATTTTGCAGAAGGTTGATCTTCTTGGTGCCGGTGTTGAAAGATGTCTTCTTTCAACGGTTTGCGACTCGAATATGCTCTTGAAGGCAGTTCGAACTATGTTGCATGGAAGGATCGAATGGAAGCAGTGTTAGAAGATAATGGTCTGAAGGAGTTCGTGGATGCGGATGTCCCAAAGCCCACTAATGCAGCTTTGGTCGATGCATGGCAAAAGAAGATCGCGAAATGTCGAAGGATCCTGTTGGAGGGCGTCAAGGATCATATTGTATCCAGCCTGCATGGAAAGGCTACTCCATATTTAATGTGGAAAGATTTGACGGATCTATTCCAGAGTAAGAGTGACCAAAGGAAGCTGGCGCTCAAAGATAAGCTCAGGAACATCAAGATGGAGAAGGGCGACAGTATCGCCAAATACCTCACGAAGTTCACTCAATGCAGAGATGAGCCGGGAAGTGTGGGGGTGACTGTCGAAGACGAGGACATGGTCGACCTGGCTCTCCTTGGTCTTCCGAAGGCTTGGCACTCATATCAAGATAGTGTCAATGGTCGGGAGAAGCTGCCGGGATGGGAGCGCCTTTGGGCGTATCTCATGCAGGAGGAGATAAGGAGGACTACTCGAGATGGATCTTCATCAAAGGGAGCCGATGAAGAAAATTGCGCTTTGGTGGCCAAAGCAAAGAAGGGGAAGGGTAAGAAAACCTCTCATTCTGGTGCAAAGGGCAAGAAGCAGGATATGGCGAAAGTGAAGTGTTTTCACTGCCATGATCACGGACATTATGCTACCAATTGTCCAAAGAAGAAGAAGAACAAGCAAGCGGGAAGATCTGCAGATGGAGAAGCTTTGGTTTCACAGTTCGAGCTTGACTTTTCACTGATTGCATGCTTGGTTTCAAGTGTGATGGGATCGGTGTGGTTCTTGGACAGCGGTGCGTCATTTCATATGACGGGAGATCAGGAGTTGTTCTCAGATCTGGAGAACAAAGATTTGGGTGTGCACATTGAGATGGGAGATGATGGTAGATACAGTGCGACTGGTATCGGTACCGTATCCTTTCAGAGGGAGTCTGGTAAACCCTTTGTATTAAAGGATGTCATGCATGTACCTGGATTGAAGAAGAACCTGATTTCAGTAGCGATGTTGGAGGATAAAGGGTATGATGTGGTCTTCAGCGAAGGAAAAGCCTTCCTGCGCAGTAAGACTACTGGAGAGACCCGGAAGATAGGGGTTCGAACTCAGAACCTTTATCAGTTGCAGGTAGATGACTGCGCAGCTATGGCATGCAAGGCGTGAGAAGTGGTGAGCCGGGATGATGAGGGCGAACTATGGCACAGGAGATTGGGCCATCTTCACCATGGAGCTTTGAAGATTCTGCAGCAGATTTCTACCGGACTTCCTAAGGGCACCCTTGCGCAGTCAGATCAGTGCAAGGGGTGTACTTTAGGGAAGTATGTGAAAGCCACCTTTCACGAGAAGGATAGTCGCGCCACGACGATCCTTGAGAGTGTTCACACAGACGTGTGTGGTCCTTTCTCAGTTGCTTCGACAGCAAAGCACAAGTATTATGTGATCTTTGTTGATGATTTCTCTCGAAAGTGCTGGATCTTCTTCATGCAGAAGAAGAGCGATACATTCGCGAAGTTCCGTGAGTTTAAAGCACTGGTCGAGAAGGAGTCGGGGAAGAAGGTGATTGCTCTAAGGAGTGATAACGGTGGTGAATTCATCTCGGCTGAATTCAAGGAGTTCTGCAGCGCAGAAGGGATTCGGAGAGAGCTCATCGCACCCCATAACCCACAGCAGAACGGGGTGGCTGAGCGGAAGAACAGAACGATCGTGTGTGCTGCACGGGCGATGTTGCATGATCAGGGCCTACCCCTTCACTTGTGGGCTGAGGCATGCAATACAGCAGTGTATGTGCAGAACCGTTGTCCCCACAAGGTTCTTGGCATGAGTACACCAGAGGAGGCTTATTCTGGCAAGAGGCCTGATATTTCCCATTTGCGGATTTTCGGATCTCCTGTCTACATGCATGTGACGAAGGATGCAAGAAGGAAGCTGGATCCAACTGCTGAAGTTGGAATATTTGTGGGGTACACCGATACACCTCATAACTATCGAGTGTATGTGCCAGACAGTCGCAAGACTGTTGTGCGACGGGATATAAAATTTCAGGAGGAGAAAGCCATGCAGTGTTCGCTTGAGAGGGAGCTACACTTGCATGCAGATGAGGAGCTGTTAGTTCCTAAGGAGGAGCTTCCGGATGTGGATCATCCACAAGAGGAGGTTTAGGAGGTGGAAGAAACCACCCATGCAGCGCCAACCATCAGAGGGCGCATGCGCACTACAGAAGCTGAGCGACTGGCTCGAGATGCAGAGAAGGTTGTAGGACCACCTACAGCACATCGCAGACAGAGACAGTCACCGGATCGGTACACTGGATACATGGCTCTTGTGAGTCAATGTGTTGTGACGGAGCCATCCTCTTTTGAGGAAGCTGTGGAGGAACCCGCATGGGTTGATGCCATGATCGAAGAATATGATTCGATCGTCGGGAACAGTGCATGGGAGATTGTCCCAAGACCGGAGGGGAAATCAGTGGTGGGTTCGCGATGGATCTACAAAGTGAAGCAGGCGGCTGACGGGAGTGTGGAGAAGTACAAGGCGAGATTTGTCGCTCGTGGCTTCTCACAGATCGAGGGGATCGATTATGAGGAGACCTTTGCACCTGTCGCAAGGTACTCTTCCATACGGACGATCCTTGCTCTCTCAACGCAGATGGGATGGCACATCCATCAGATGGATGTGAAGACTGCGTTCCTCAACAGAGTCATTGAGGAGGAGGTGTACATAGAGCAGCCTGAAGGTTTCGAGATCTTCAGCAGTGAGTCGCATGTGTGCCGACTCAAGAGAGCACTATACGGGTTGAAGCAAGCACCTCGTGCTTGGTACACTCGCATAGACAGCTACTTCACCGGGCTTGGATTCTCCAAGAGTGAGGCGGATCCTAACCTGTACCAGATTGTGGTGGAGGGGAAGCCGTTGATCATCGTACTGTATGTAGATGATCTGATTTTGACTGGCGATGAGCAGTTGATACTTTCATGCAAGGAGGATCTTGCACGAGAGTTTGAGATGAAGGACCCGGGCATCCTTCATTATTTCCTGGGATTGGAGATTTGGCAGCGCAGTGGAGGACTGTTTGTTTCTCAGGGCAAGTATGCCCGGGAGATTCTGGAGAGGTTCAACATGCAAGGCTGCAAGCCTGTTGACACTCCTCTTCCTGGTGGTTTGAGGAAGGAGGATGCTACTTCAGCGGAGGTAGTGGATGCCACTGTCTATCGACAGTTGGTGGGGTCGCTTATGTATCTGGTCAATACACGACCCGATATATGCTATGCAGTTAACCAGCTTTCGCAAGCTATGGTTAAGCCTACCAAGCTCTTTTGGAAGGCAGGCAAGCATGTATTGCGCTATATCAGAGGCACATCAGGATGTGGTCTATGGTACAGACAGGAGGATGGAGCGAAGCTTTCTGGCTTCACTGATGCAGATTGGGCAGGGAGTCCAATGGACCGGAAGAGCACTTCTGGAGGAGTTTTCAACATTGGGTCGACAGCAGTTTCCTGGTACAGCAGGAAGCAGAGATCCGTGGCACTCAGTTCAGCAGAGGCCGAGTACATGGCAGCAAGTTTGGCTGCATGCGAGGTTATTTGGATGAGGAAGATCCTCGCAGGTTTGTTCAGGTTGCATTTGGAGCCTACAGTGATCTACTGTGATAACCAGAGTTGCATTAAACTCTCGGCTAATCCAGTATTTCATGATAGGTCCAAACACATCGACATCAGGTACCATCATATCAGAGATTGTGTTCAGCGGAGAATCATGATGCTTTCATATGTTCCTACGGAGGATCAGGATGCCGACATCCTGACGAAGGCGCTCACCAGGAGCAAGTTCGAATTCCACAGAGGCAGGATAGGGGTTGCAGATAATCCATATCTTGCTGAGAAGGAGTGTTGAGAATGCAGCAAGATGATGGAGCTTAGTGAAATGAAGTCGCCTTCACTAAGTGGGCCCGCAGGCAAATTCTGGCGCAAAGTCTATTTTTAGACTATGTCTATTTTTAGACATACTGAGCATAATTTGGGAATTCTACTTGGAGATTCTTGGAGTATGCGACATGTCGGTAAAAATAGATGAGACCTTATTTTTAGGACCCGGGCTATTTTTAGACTGATCTCCTAAAAATATGGAAGTCAAATATTATTTACCCTTAATAATATTTTTGACTATAAACAGCAGTTTACTCTCTTGGCGCACTTCAGTTTGAGTCATGGAGGTGGCTCATGCAACTGACACAAGGAATCACGTGGTTCCTAGGTTTTGATGGCATCTTGCATGGTTTACTTCAGTTAGACTTCAGTGGCAGAAGTTTTGGAGGAGTTAACGGGACAAATAGTGGAGTTGTGTTCTATTTATTTCAGTTGAACTAGTTGAGATTAGTTAACTAACTAATCAATTAGATATGAGTGGAGTAAATTAAATAATATTTAATTTACTAAATATTAACTCATTAGTCAACTCAAGAACACTTCAGTTCACTACAGTGCATGATCAGTTCAGTGGAGACCAGTGGGAGAGGTAGATGAAAGGGTGAGTAAAGCTATCAGTTGGAGGATCAGTTTTGCATGGGATTTGCATTACACTTGGAGGAATTGTCCATGACAATTGCGCAGTCAAGCCAAGGGGATTCGAACCTTGGATATCTTCATATACAAGCCATGATTGCGCAATAGAGGCAAGGAAATTGGCGGGGAGTTTTGAACCAGTAACCTGTTCAAAACTAAGCTAGATTGTGTGTGACTTTATGAGAAAGTACTGAGTACTTGTGAGGAGTATTGTACTTGTTTTGTTACATGATTTCTCCATTATAATATACACAATAGCTGCGGGGTTTTCAGCTATAGGCTTTCCCATACATACTGAGTTAATGTGTGATTGATTTGATGTGTGATCGCTTCTATTATTTCCGCATGTGACAATTAATTGTAGATGAGATTATGTGTTATGCATGCAATTCGAAATTGATGTGTAATCGGGTTAATCTCCATTGAATAAGTGATTTATTCAGCTAATTTCTACATGAGTAAGAAATTAACAAGGGGAATGACAGAAGGAAGTAGATTATTGATGCGGATCCCAATGCCATCATTGCCACCACCAAGATCTAGAAGGATGAACCCGAATATCCAAAGAAGGGGGAGTGCCTCTTCCACTCATAGATGTGGGTGAAGGGTTCTCCAGTGCAGTTCATTGTCAACAGCAATAGCCAAAAGAACCTCATTTCAGCAAAGGCCGTGAAGTGGCTTGGCCTACCGACCACAACACACCCGCAACCATACACCATCGGGGGTATTCACCAAGGACGAGATCTTCGTGTCAGCCAGCAGTGCCGCCTCCCCTACAACATCAAGTCCTTCAAAGATGAGGTATTGTGTGATGTTGATCCTCTTGAATTTTGCGATGTATTATTAGGCCAACCATATCTGTGGAAGTGACATGTTGTGTATGAATCTAGACCTCACACTGTTATTATTACTTTGGGAAATAAGTTGTACAATATCCCAGAGGTAGCACCGCATATCGCCATCTCTTTGATCACTGCGAAGCAATGTAGTAAGATCATTTCCTAGACCAAGAAATTTGTTTTCCTTATGATTTTCCCTCAGGGAAAGAAGAATATTGTGGCCAGGGCATCCAAACAGGGCTCCTCCACACGACAACAACAAATGGACAAGGTCATGGAGGAGTATAGGGACATCTTCACCTCACTCGCAGGGGTACCTATACAGTTTCAGGTCAAGCACTCCATCTATATTACCCTGAGTGCATTGTTACCCAATGGAATGATCTATCGACGCCCTGTTTTGGAGAATGATGAAATCAAGAGGCAAATTCAAGAGCTGTTGTAGAAGGACGAGACTTGGAGACTTTATATTGATTATTGGGTGTTGAACAATATCATTTTCCAGAATAGGTATCTGATCCCACAGATTGATGACCTTCTAGACTAGCTCAAGGGGGGAAAATATTTCTGCAAGATTTACTTGAAGTCGCGTTATCACCAGGTACTAATCGAACCCTCCGATGTGTGGAAGATTGCCTTCAAATCCAAGGAGGGCCTTTTCGAATGGTTGGTCATGCCTTTCGCATTGAAGAATTCCCTCGCAACCTTCATGAGGCTGATGGACGACATCTTGCGACCCTTTACCAACTCATTCATGGTGGTGTATTTGGATGGCATCCTGATCTTCAACCAGAGTTGGGAAGAGCACCTCCACCACATTCGACAGGTCATCCAAACACCGCGAAAACACAAGTCATGTTCCAACTTGGAGAAATGCAATTTTGGCATGACTCAGGTTCAATATTTGGGGTACATCATTGATGAGAAGGGTGTGCATGTGGACCCATAAAAGATATAGGTCATTCGGGATTGGCCAACCATAAACACTCTAACAAAGCTCTGCAAATTTCTGGGTCTTTCCAACTTCTACCACATGTCCGTGTTGGGGTTCTTTCATATCAATTGGCCGTTGAGTCAAGTCACCAAGGGAGGAGCGAAGAAAAATTCCTTTTGGTCTCATGAAGTGGCTTGGCCTACCGACCACAACACACCCGCAACCATACACCATAGGGTGTATTCACCAAGGACGAGATATTCGTGTTAGCCAGCAGTGCCGCCTCCCCTACAACATCAAGCCCGTCAAAGATGAGGTATTGTGTGATTTTTATCCTCTTGAAGTTTGCGATGTATTATTAGGCCAACCATATTTGTGGAAGTGACATGTTGTGTATGAATCTAGACCTCATATTGTTATTATTACTTTTGGCAATAAGTTGTACAAGATACCAGAGGTAGCATCGCCTACTGCCATCTCTTTGATCACTGTGAAGTAATGCAGTAATATCATTTCCTAGAACAGGAAATTTGTTTTCCTTATGATTTTCCCTCGTGGAAAGAAGAAGATTGTGGCCAGGGCATCCAAACAGGGCTCCTCCACACGACAACAACAAATGGACAAGGTCGTGAAGGAGTATAGGGTTATCTTCACCTCACCCGCAGGGGTACCTATACAGTTTCAGGTCAAGCACTTCATCAATATTACCTCGGGCATGTCGTTACCCAATGGAATGAACTATCGACACTCTGTTTTGGATAATGGTGAAATCAAGAGGCAGATTCAGGAGCTGCTGTAGAAGGATGGGACCTGGAGACTTTATATTGACTATTGGGTGCTGAACAATATCATTTTCTTGAATAGGTATCTGATCCCACAGATTGATGACCTCCTGGACTAGCTCAAGGGGGGAAAATATTTCTACAAGATTTACTTGAAGTCCTATTATCACCAAGTACCAATCGAACCCTCCGATGTGTGGAAGACTGCCTTCAGATCCAAGGAGGGCCTTTTCGAATGGTTGGTCATGCCTTTCGCATTGACGAATTGCCCCGCAACCTTCATGAGGCTGATGGACGACATCTTGCGACCGTTTACCAACTCATTCATGGTGGTGTATTTGGATGACATCCTGATCTTCAGCTAGAGTTGGGAAGAACAACTCCACCACATTTGACAGGTCATCCAAACACCACGAAAACACAAGTCGTGTGCCAACTTGGAGAAATGAAATTTTGGCATGACTCAGGTTCAATATTTGGGGACTCAGGTTCAATATTTGGGGTACATCATTGATGAGAAGGGTGTGCATGTGGACCCAGAAAAGATATAGCTCATTCGGGATTGGCCAACCCCAACCACTCTAGCAAAGCTTCGCAACTTTCTGGGTCTTTCCAACTTCTACCGCATGTTCGTGTTGGGGTTCTTTCATATCACTTGGCTGTTGAGTCAAGTCACCAAGGGAGGAGCGAATATAAAGTCCTTTTGGTCTAAATCCCAAAAAAAGGCATTCGCTGAGTTGAAGCATCATGTCTGATCTGCACCAGTGCTCACATTACCAGACTTGCAACAACCATTGGAGATTGAGATAGATTCCTCCTACTATGCTATTGGTGAAATTCTTACTCGGCAAGGGCATCTAGTGGCATATCACAGTAAGAAAATTTCATACACAGTATGAAAGTATCCCACCTATGACAAAGATATGTATTCCATTGCGCAGGCCTTCCGATAATGAAAGCATTACATTCTGGGGAAGGAAACAATCATCCACACAGACCACCGACCCCTGCAGTTCATACAGGCACAAGGGAAGTTGCAGAATGATCGCCATCATAAATGGTCCACATACATGCAGCAATTCCATTTGAACATTAAGCACAAGAAGGGCAACACCAAAAATGTTGCAAACTACCTCAACCAACCGTATCATGGCGCTGACCATTGTGCTTGGCTCTTTTAGGCACGATACTTCAGGGTAGCCGCATCTTTACAAGAGTGATCCAGAATACATCAACACATACCATACGCTCCTGGAAGGTAGAAAAGTTCCAAATTTTCACCTCTAGGATGCACTGTTATGCCACTAGGGACACCTCTGTGTTCCTTCAAGCGACCACGCCAAGATGATTTGGGAAGCACACTACAATCGAGTCACTGGACATTTCAAGGTAGAGTAAACAGTGACAGTGTTGCAGAAGTATTTCTATTGCTCGAAACTTCTACAAGATGTTGGGAAGTACATTAGATTCTGCACTACCTGCGTCATTGCAAAACTGACCATAAAGAAGAAAAGCCTATATACTCCATTCCCTACTCCTAGTTGACTTTGGGAATCCATCTCCATGTATTACATGTTGGGCCTTCCTTCTACCAAGCATGAAAACGAATTTTCTTTTGTTTTCGTCGACAAATTATCTAAGATGGTCATTCTAGCGGCCTATAAGAAGAGTATCACAGCAGAAGACACTGCTAAGTTGTTCTTTGAATGAGTGTGGATACACTTTGGGATCCCACTATCCATTATCTCAGATTGAGACAACAGGTTCCTAAGTACATTTTGGTCAAGCCTCTGGTCGATGTCGGATACCAAGCTCACTAAGTCCACGACTTTCCACCCCCAAATTGATGGCCAAACAAAGGTCGTTGATCATACACACTCTGTGCATGTAAAACTCGAAGAATCCACGCTCATGGCTTGAAAGTATCTCCCATGTCCAACACAACTACAACCAAGCTTTCCATAGCTCAATTGGCCACAACCCCTTTTAGGTGGAGTTGGGACTTGAGCCACTATTTCCCATTGATGCAGCCATACCATTTACAACTACTCAGGCAAATTCAACTCATTTCCAATCCAAAGCTGATATTAGGGAGAAAAAATTCATTGAGCGCATTCAACACGTCCGCCAACAAGTCCATGACATATTGGATAGACCAAATGCTACATACAAGCAAGGGCATGATCAACATCGGGTACCACAAAAGTTCCAGGTAGGTGACAAACTTTTTCTACATTTGCAGAAGGAGCACGTCACGGGGCCCCACCGAAAGCTTTGCCCACTCCAATACGGGTCGTACGCCATCACCAAGGTTGTAGGGGACAATTCCTTTGAGCTCAACATTCCACCATTCCTTGGTCTACACCCAGCATTCAATGTGGACCGCCTTAAACCATACTTTCCACCATTACTGGACACATCTGAAATTGCAGAACAACTCACACAAACAAATTTAAACCTAGACTGCATGGAACAAGACACAACTGGTTGGAGCATGGACACGAATATCAAGAACACTTGCTAACAGAGGATCCAACTATATCGAGTTGTCAAATCATGTCAACTCTTTCACCAGCGCAAGTGGTTCACCGAGGACCAAGTTCAACAAAAAAATCCTCAACTCATGGAGGTTCTCCATGCAATGGAGGGAGGACTGATCTAGGTGGATATTGGTGTCCACCCTCCTATTCCATGTAGACCTCCATTCAGTTTCATCAGTTTCCTTGTTTATAACAAAATTTACTATTTTTAGAAGTTTTTTGGGTCCAGAACTTTTGGAGCAATTTTGACCCCCTAAAAATAATTTTTTGAGGTATGAAACAGAGCCATAGGCATGTGTCTGAAAAAAATAATGTATTACTTGGATATATATTTCCATCAAGGTATCGTACGTGCCAAAGAGAGATAATATGACCAAGTCACAACCCTGGGATTTTGGTTGCCCAACTAACCCCAACGAGGCCCACAAATTATTGGAATTCCATCTCTTTGGGTTAAGGTTTTGGTTGTTCAGGGTTTTCCCTTGTTGTTTAATAATAAAAAAGCCCTTGAGCCTCATTGTAACACAGTTGAGAGGCATGTAGCCGCCACATCTCTTCTCAGAGATAAATTACCGTCGCCTGAGCTAGTTTATTTCCATTCTATATGTAAGCATATTTTAGTTCTTTGATATTAATGAAATGAAGCTTTATTTTTGTTGCATCTTTAATTTTATGTTTATATTTGTATTTTATTATGTTCCTGAATAAGTTTGGATCAGATATAAAGGAAACCCCTGATTGTTTCCTATGTTTATTTGTGATAGATTATATTTCGTAGAAGTATGCAAGCAATAATGTTCTTGGTCAATTTTATTTTATAGGAAAATAAAAAGATAATTTATCTCACTACCCTTCAAGATAGTAGATGTTGTTGTAAGGAAATTTTCACATTTAACCCAAATATCTAAAAAATTAAGCCATTTAATTTGAAGGAAGATGATCCTATCAAGGGCTTTGACCCTGGAGCATTTGTTACATAGAAATTTGTCACTGTCCATGTACTCCCTATTTCTAAATTCTGGAGGACCTTAAACAGTGACCCCTGTGTCTCTTTCCCATCATGAAAATGTGGCATCATATCCCTTACAGTATACTGAAAAAACTCTCTATTAATCACTCCCGGATTAGCTCCTTCAAAACATGTTAATTTGGGGAAGTGTGCCCTTTGTGTGTCTCACTTGTGCTTATGACTCATCTTTAGTCTGGATCAGCGTCGATCGACACTGGAATGGAGATTATACCTACGCCGATCCACTTTTGGAAAGTTTTTAAAATTGGAAACGAAGCTTAGAGATCTAGAAGCTTCATGGGTGGAGAGATGGTTGTTTGTTCATGGGGATATGGTCAAGCTTCTCCCTTTGGGCTTCTTGTTCCTACAAAAGAGGAACCACCCAAGGAGGTAAACCATTTCCCCACCTTAAGTGAATCCATGTTCCCTCTCCCTTCACTCTAAAATGGAAATCCTCCCATACCTTTGCTACTTAGAACAGAGATAGAAGAAAAACAAAGAGAGAATTGTTGTTATAGGCATTGAAGGAGAGTTGAGACCTTTGGCCTTTTCCTACTTAGTTGAAACGAGCACTTTGGAGACATGCCTAGATCCAAACCTGTTGAAGGAGAGTTGCAACATCAAGGCGCAGGTTGTAACTCCCCCTTCTTATTTTAATATGATACAATTGATTCTTACTTTCCACTCTTGTCTACGATGCATGATTTGGTTTCTAGTCTTCCTTGATCAAGTAGATAGGTTGTTTATGTGAAATACATGTTGTCCTTTCACCTTTTGTGTTGTTTGATCTCTTCCACAGGTAAATAAGCATTGGTGACAATGAGGATCTAACTAGGGAGAGAAAAGGATCAAAGAACTCGAGCGAGGAGTAGCATCAGATCAAGGTAGGTCATCTATACGATCCGTCTCCATTTACAATCTAGGAGAGTAGGCATTAGTTTGTTCCCTTTGTTACTAGACCCATGTAATATTCCCAAATTTCCACATCATATTTGGAATGTTAGAGTCCTTGATTTTCTTAATGAATTAAGTAAATAAAAGGGTGGAGGGACCCACAATCCTCAATATGAATAAATATCCACTTTTGTGTGTGAATGTGGATTAATTAAACCTAGATCTACATAAGAAGGTAGTTGAGCAACTACAAATGTGAATGAAATTGGAGAATTTGTCTCATTGATGAGATAGATCATGGAGGTTGAAACAGTCAACTAAGACCTTGAAGGGATCAAACAGAGATGATTCAGTCAATTAATATCTTGAATATGTCAAAGATCATGGGACATTCATGATTAAGTGATGGAGAATGTTGTGCAAAAAAGGCACACTTGATGGAAGGTGTACATTGCACCTAGACATGATGGTTGATTTGGTCAAACAACGCAGTCGACTTGGGAGATCTTGTCCACATGTGACAGCGCAGTCTAGATGAGGGCCAAGGCTTGGGAAGGCTCAAATGTTATATGAAGAAGATGAAGGCAAGGATGAGGGCATGTTGATTATTCTTGATGTAAGATATTTTCAGATTTGGAATTGTCATGTGACATTCCACTACTTTCTTGGGATGTTTAGAAAAGATTGCAGGTGTTGTTTAGCATAGGGTGTTCCTGGTCGGGAATCCCACCTCTTTCTTAGAGCAGCTCTAGAAATATGATTGTACTTCATTATACATCAGGCTTTAAGTGCCATCTCCTTTTCCTACTTTTTGTAGAACACTTATATTCAGAGATTGCAGATTTCTGAAGATCAGTTTGGAAGGAGGAAGTTGTCTTCAGTACTTTAGCTGGAGAACTGGCGAGGGATTATTCCTATCACCTTGGGCTTAAATATCAGATTCCCAGAGCTTCATTGCAGATTTGGCATCAGGCCAAAATTTATTGACCTCCTAGTAGCAGTATTCCCTTCAGGAATAACGCTGTTCATTTTGCAGATCAAAAAGGAGGAAGGAAGTTGCTAGTATTTCAGCTAGCAATCCTGTGAGGGATCATCCCCTCACATTGCCATCATTATTTCCATCAACCTGGAGTTTATTGCAGCATTTTTTAGTAGACATAAGGCCTCTCTTTCCCTCACAACGTAGTTTCTAGAGGCAGAGTTGTTGCAACAGTTGCAATCATCATTGGAGGATTGAGAAGCTAGATCTAGAGCTTCTAGCTCATAGATCTGAAGGAGGGATCAACCCTTAAAGCATATATCTGATATGATATTATATTTCATCCATATATTTGTTAGATCTAGCTTCAGATCTATATTTTCTAGCAGATCAAGGATCAAACCCTAGGGAGGTGATTTTCCCAAAGTTGTAGATGTGGAAAATCCTTTCTGGGTTATCTTGGGAATCCATCACATCGGCCAGATCTTGAATCTTGGAACAATTCAGTCACGCAGGACGAATTTTCAGCCTTAACCCAGAACCATATCTTCATCAAGGGACACCCAGTATTTGTCAGCAGTAGCCTCTCCATTTACGCTACACCGTTGTAGCTTGTTTGCACGACCATCTCTTTGGCTAGATTCACATGCGATGGTGTAACTGATTCTTCTCCAATATAATAAATGGCTCAAATTCTCTGTAAATTCTGATGTTGTCTTAAGATTTATTGTTTGTCTTGTTGTAAGTTATTATATTGTGTGAAGTATTACTCCATTCTCCCTTTTGGGATATTACAGTGGTATCAGAGCATGATCTTTGGCTCAACTTGTTGAAACTTCGTCTTTTGCATCTAAGGAACAAGCAGATAGATGAGATCTATCATGGAGGAAGAAAATTCTACCACTCATTTCTATAGATCTATGCAAGCTCTCTCCAAGGAGGTCTATCAAATGAAAGAAGCAAGGCAGAAAGAATGTCCAATAAGAAGATGTGATGAGGAAGGCCCCAACACTTACTATCAGCAAAGAAGAAAACCGAAGAATCCTAGATCTCCTCATAGATCCACTATGCCCACTTTCTTTGAAGAAGGTGAAGGGTGTAGAAGTGAAGTAAGGAATGAATCTGAGACTCATGAGACCCTCAGTCTATATCTCAAAGAGTACAAAGCACAATCTAGATCATTCAAGGAGAAACTAACTCTCCAATAATTCTTCAAGATCAAAGAAGAAAGATGATCCTATAACAGCAATAGAATAAAGAGACATAATAGATTCTATTTGCCTACATTTGATGGCTTCCTCAAGCACTGTTAAGGCTTGGAGGAGAGAGTTAGATGCATTTTTCATACTACATCTTGTAGCTGAAGAAGAGGCTGTTCAAATTGCAGCACTTCATCTTTTAGATGAAGCCAATGATTGGTGGTTTTGTCACATGGAGCATGCAAAGGTGACTAAATATTCAGATTTATTTCACAAGTTGAGCAAAAATTTTGATGTGAAGAAGTCAGAGATGTGCTACAAAGAGACATTTCCTAAGGAGGAGGATGTCAATCTTGTCACTCTAGACAAGAAGTCACTACATTCACCACCCATTGCAGAAGTACTTACATCCGGAGAAGAGACACTTGTATCTTTGCAAGATATTCTTGAGCTCTTGACACATGGATTCCCATGCATGATTCAGGAGATGCATGAGGAAGAGGAGGAAGATTCTAGTGCTGGTACACTTGGAGAAGAGCAACCATCACTCTTACCAACAGTTGGAGGCACTATTGTCCTGGTTGGAGGAACTCTTGTGTTCTGTCAAGAGGTTCCCACATATCAATTGATCCAAGGTATGCATACACATTCATCACCTATTGTTTCAACAAACCTTATTGAAACTTATGGGGACATGCCATCGGGGCCAATGCATAACCAAGGGTTAGAACATAGTGCTGATTTGGAGCAACAACATATCACAGCGCAGAGGACCCTTGATCTAATCAAGGAGGAGATGGAAAGCTATCCCCGTTTGTCATGGATGAACTACATTCAACCTCTTGAGTTGAAGTGTAGAGTTTCAAAAGAAGGGATGAGCATAATCCATTGTACAATGACTGGTTATGAGATCAATATTGTACCTTCCTTTGAGACAGTTTATGTATCACCTTGCAGACCTACAGTGCTGTGATAATGATGAGGCCCCATTATTCTTGGAGCATTCTGAAGGTAGCTTCACTCATGAAGCAATGGAGGACAAGATGATGAATGGTATACATCTATATATGAGAAACCATTTCTCCTTTCTTGATGACACTTTCTGAATGAGAACCTCATAGCTCAAAGAGAGACTTCTACCTACAACAGATCCAAGACCTCATTGGTTAATTTGGAAGGCCATGGATGAGAAGAAGATCTCATTAAGAGATCTCACTGGAGGCGCACTTCAACATTTCATGGAGTGCAAGGTTCTTCATTAGTTTGGGGAAGATGGTATGCTACAAAGGGAGGATACCATGATTATGTAGCACATCACTCATATTCCATATTGGGGTGAGTGGATGAGGAAGATAAGCAAGGGGTTGCATGACCACTTGCAGATTTATATGGGCCAGCAAGCTTGGTTACGTTGGTTGCCCTTGGGAGGTTCTTGTCACTGCCCAAAGGCTCCTATTTCTTTGATCCATGCCTTGAAGAACACTTATGAAATGAAGGAGGAGGCATGATTGCGCTGGCTGCTCTTGGGTGAGTATGGTTACCACCCAATAGCTTATATTTTTCTGATTGATGCCTTGTGTATCAATGAAATAATGCAGCAAAAGAAGGCATGTTGGTTTCACTTGAGAGAGATTGGCCACCACATGACATCTCATATGTCTATGTGTTTTGTCTTGAGTAAATCTTGGCATGGTGCTCTCATGATGTGCATTGATGATGTTTCTTTGTATTGGGTTGATGTGACATTACATATGTCCATTAGTATGTTTTTGCTTCATGATGCACATGAGGAGGAGAGAAAGCAACAAGATCTCTTGTTGCTTTGGTTGCTCTTGGGGGAGTTTGGCTTGTCCATCTTACATGGAGGAGATGGATAATGGCAGCAAAGGGCCTTACTCCAGTGGTTACTCTTAGGAGAATATGGTTTGACATCTTTGTCTACCCATATAGCTCCTTCCTTTCTTCTTTTGTATAACATTGGAATGATGCTTGGATCCAACAAGGCCAACAGGGCTAAGTATGAGAACATATCAATGCTCAAACAAATTCATGAAACATGGGATGGAGAGATGTATTGTGTGATGGATCTTTTCCTTTGTGAAGAGAGCCACCTTATTTTATGCAACTCATATATTGATGATGATGTTGGACATCATATGATTGTCACTTGGTACTTCATGATGGAAGGAGGACATCTAACCATACAATTAGAGGTCATTCTTTATGTTTTTGAAAGACAACTTTGGAACCAAACATGCATAAACCATCGTAGCAAATGGAGGAAGCCTTCATTATGTGGATTCCATTTGGAGGGGAATATATGGATTTTCATCCACTTTTGGAGTTTCTTGAGGACAAGCAACATTTTGTCTTGGGGGGGGTGGGGGGGGGACTATAATATTCCCAAATTTCCACATCATATTTGGAATATTAGAGTCCTTGATTTTCTTAATGAATTAAGTAAATAAAAGGGTGGAGGGACCCACAATCCTCAATATGAATAAATATCCACTTTTGTGTGTATGAATGTGGATTAATTAAACCTAGATCTACATAAGAAGGTAGTTGAGCAACTACAAATGTGAATGAAATTGGAGAATTTGTCTCATTGATGAGATAGATCATGGAGGTTGACATAGTCAACTAAAACCTTGAAGGGATCAAACATAGATGATTCAGTCAATTAAGATCTTGAAGATGTCAAAGATCATGGGACATTCATGATTAAGTGATGGAGAATGTTGTGCAAACAAGGCACACTTGATGGAAGGTGTACATTGCACCTAGACATGATGGTTGATTTGGTCAAATAGCGCAGTCGACTTGGGAGATCTTGTCCACATGTGACAGCGCAGTCTAGATGAGGGCCAAGGTTTGGGAAGGCTCAAATGTTATATAAATAAGATGAAGGCAAGGATGAGGGCATGCTGATTATTCTTGATGTATGATCTTTTCAGATCTGGAATTGTCATGTGACATTCCACTGCTTTCTTGGGCTATTTAGCAGAGATTGCAGGTGCTGTTTAGCATAGGGTGTACCTGGTCAGGAATCCCACCTCTTTCTTAGAGCAGCTCTAGAAAGAGGATTTTAATTCATTATACATCAGGGTTTAAGTGCCATCTCCTTTTCCTACTTTATGCAAAACACTCATATTCATAAACTGCATATTTCTGAAGATCAGTTTGGAAGGAGGAAGTTGTCTTCAGTACTTCAGCTGGAGAACTGGTGAGGGATTATTCCTATCACCTTGGGCTTAAATATCAACTTCCTAGAGCTTCATTGCATATCTTTCATCAAGCCAAAATTTATTGACCTCCTAGCAGTAGTATTCCCTTCAGGAATAACGCTGTTCATTTTGTAGATCAAAAAGGAGGAAGGAAGTTGCTAGTATTTCAGCTAGAAATCTTGTGAGGGATCATCCCCTCACATTGCCATCATTATTTCCATCAACCTAGAGATTATTGCAGCATTTTTCAGTAGGCATAAGGCCTCTCTTTCCCTCACAGCGCAGTAGAGGCAGTTGCATTGCAGCAACTGCAATCATCATTGGAGGATTGAGAAGCTAGATCTAGAGCTTCTAGCTCATAGATCTAAAGGAGGGATCAACCCTTTCAGCATAGATCTGATCTGATATTATATTTCAGCCATCTATTTGTTAGATATAGCTTCAGATCTGTATTTCCTAGCAAATCAAGGATCAAACCCTAGGGAGGTGATTTTTCCAATGTTGCAGACATGGAAAATCCTTTCTGGGTTATCTTGGGAATCCATCACATCGGCCAGATCTTGAATCTGCAGCATCATAGTTATTCGTTTTGAATAGATCCGCATTTTAACTTTCTCCGCACCTACAACTCACAACTATACATGTTCATATTTTCATCACGTGGACAAACAGCATTTGGTCGTAAGCCTCTTAAATATTTTAATTCGTTGTATTGTTTTCTGGCATTTATCTTTGTCTAGATCCTGCCTGCTTTGGTAACATGAATCGATTCTTTCTCCAATATAATAAAATGGCCTAGCTTCTCTGTAAATTCTGATGTTGTCTTAAGATTTATTATTTATCTTGCTGTAAGTTCTTATATTGTGTGGAGTATTACTACATTCTCCCTTTTGGGATATTAAAACCCATCCTAGGGCTAGAGGGATCGTTTCTATCCATGGAGAGGATTTCCCTGCATAGAAAATTGGCAACTCCACTGGGGAGTCATTGCCTTTGTCTCTTGTTTCCACTCTTTGATTTTTCTTTTTTTCATCGATATTTTGTCGATTGTCCATCTCCTTTTATATGCAGCTTCTGTAACTGCGTACAGACAATAATGTCTCTATTGTAGTGATAAGCCTGGTTCCATTTTAACAAACCTTTTCATTTTTTTTATTTCTCCTCGATTGATGCTATTATTTCTCTATTAGTTGTGTTGATCAGCGCTGAATGCATTTACAGAGTCACTCTTTTCCTCTTCCAGCACGAGTTGCATCCTCATGACCTCGCCGATTTCTGTGTGTGTCTTTTTAGGGTTTCTTCCTATTTGTCTGCTAGTGTGTCTTATCCTTTAGAGTTTATTTTATTCTTGAATAATTCATGTTCTTCTTTGTTCAACGAAACTTTTGAATCGATTTCTCCATATTTGGTCTTCTCTTTTTCAAAGCAAGTGCATCCTTATCATCCTAGGGTTTCTAGGTGTTTTCGGGACATCCGAATGGTCGCATGCTTTGTTGATTTCCAGACTTGTTATTGAGTGAAATCTTGTCGCATATTTCAGGATTTTTTTTTTATTGGATTCATTTTTCAGTTGATTCTCACGATTAGAACTTTCAAGTGTTAACCTTGTACGCATTTGAGTCTCTTTTCACCAACAAGCATAGATCAAAATTGCTTGCTTTCGACTAAAGGTTTTACTTTGAGCGTTGTTTAGTGTTAAAATGAAGAGTGTCTTGTTTTGAGGAAATGAGTTTGGGTCTCTCTTTGATTTTCAGATCTTTGTCTCTAATAGAATTATGAGAGATTCCATTAGTACTCAAAGCGAGCAATTACTTTTGGATTTCATTCTAAATTGTTCATTGTGCTTATAAAAAAAAACAAAAGTATTTTTTATTTCGTTTTTGCTTTAAAAAAGAAAAGTTTCATTTCGATTCGCTTCTAGTTCGTTTAGTGAAAGAAAAGAAAGTGAATTTTTTTTCGTTTTGCTTTAGGATTATGCACTTGAAGAAAAAGTGAAATGTCATTCGAATCATTTGATTGTTTTCTCCGTTAATTGTATGAATTTCTTATCCCCATTAACGTAGTTTTCATCGAAATGAATGATTGCTTCTCTCATATAGTTGCATCGTAGGGATTCAGGTGACATCGGCAGGACTTTGAAACCGAGACAAAATTCAAGATAAACTTTAAAATTTATTCAAACAACCTAAGCATAATTTGGAACCTAACGAATCACATTTAGAGGTCTAGGCTAGAGACGTGTTCCGGTGTCGTAAAACATAGGAGTTTTCGCTTACGGTCTGCGTTACAACCCGAGGGTGATATCCCATCCCACGTATGAAAGTATATTGACTTATGCTAAGTATATTTGGGACACTCTCATCAAATGGTTACACATCAAACAACACTACTATAGATTTGGACTCCCACGTACTGTTGAGTATATTTTGGGAGACACCATTAGGCTGAAAAGCTGCCATACGTAATTGAGTTGGATGCCTTGTGGACGTGATACACTGAACACAACATTCAGGGAGATTGGCTGTCATACATTAAGTCCTTGGTCATTTCTGTTTCATTTGATCACCAAGGTGTATATTGCAGTTCACCGATGCCTGGTAATCCTTTATGCCTATTTCACCCCTTTTTTATTTATTTTGTTTTTAAATTCTAAAATTAATTGCCCACGATTGCATCGCTTACTTGTTAAAATATTTCTGGGCCACATCATGAGTAAATCCTTATGAATATATTGTTTAAGGCCCTGAATTAATCACCTCTTGTCCTCTTTTTCTTTGTGAGATAAGATCATCATGGTTGAACCATCAAGTTCAAATTCCTCTTCATCATCCTCTTTCGTAGGGACGTCATCACCAGTCTCTTTTGAATCTTTTCCTTCGACTAGAAGTCAAAATGATGAGTTTTCCCTCATTCAAAGTGTTCAACCTCTTTCTACTCGATCTCCTCCTGATGAGCCTGTTGGCTACATTGCATTTCCTCCGAATCCATTATTTGATTTCGTTGAGATCTCCCCTGAACGACCATATAGTCCATTTGATACACTTGGTGTACCATTCATGCATTCACCGCACCCATCTTAGACTTCTACTCATCAGTTATTTCTGCCAATGGCTTTTGAAGGAGAAGTTTCATCTCCCCTTGAGGTTTCTAGCACCATTAGTGGCGTGGATGAGTCTTTTTTCGAGGGACATCAATTCCCTCCTGAGCACTTTCCTTATGGGGGGGAAAGCTCTCAACCTTCCACCCAGTTGTACATTCTGCAAGGTTACACCTTGTTGGGACACTTGGTTTCAAGTATTTAAAGTGCCATGCCTTTTTATTACAATACGATCTGGCAGAATACTACGGTATCTACCCCTAGTCTACTTGTATCCAACGTGTCTATTTCCATCCCTGCTTAAGAAACGGTTACGCTTGTTCCCACGCGGCCAAATATTTGCGTTGGTGTTTCAGTGACTCCCATCCGTGTTCCTATGTCGATTCCATTAACTTTGACTTCTACTGCGGGGCCTTCCCTGTCGAATGTCTCTCAATCCTCCGTTGGACCATCTGTGAGTGGATTACAAACTCACATCCCAGGCTCTTCTCAAGCTGTTGGTAGTATTCCTATGCCTGCTGGATCATCTGGTACAACAGGGTTAACGTATGATTAGTATCAGCATTTTTTTTAGAACCTTAACCAGCAGCCTTATGTTCCGTTTGGTTCCTAGCAATTGCATACCCCGTTAGTAAATTTGCAAGGATTCCAAGGGTAGTCTGGCATTCAGTCAGGGGCTTATGCATTTTAGCAGGGTCCTATCTTTGGTCAATAACGACCTTATGGGCCACAAGATAAACCCTATGTGCAACAGGATATGCCTTATGTGCAATCTAGTAAACCTTTTTGTTTTCCTATTATTAATAGGGACAACCTTATGGTCAACAAGGCCAACATAAATTTCAGCAAGGTCAGCCTTTTGTCCAACAAGGACAACCCTCCTCTCAACAAAGTCAAGTCTTTGTTTAGCCGGGTCAACTTGGCCAACCTCAACAACCACTTGGTATCGTGTCGTCAAATCCTTAGGGTACTGTCCAGTGGCCCCAAGGTCAACCTTTGGGCTCACAAGTTCAACTGTTGGGTTCCCAAGTTTACCTTTTAGGTTCGAAAGGTCAACCCCAAGGCACTGCATTCCAAAAATTTTAACATCCACAACTGGGATATGGGAAAAAGGATTGAAACTGGGATATGGTCAAAATATCCAACCTAAAATTGGGAACCCAACAGTTGAACTTGTGAAAAATCCTTTCGGAAAGAACCCATGGGGGCAGAATTTCTCCCAACCTGGTTGGAATCCAAAAATGGGCATGCATCAAAGACCAAACTTTATGCCTTTCAATCCACAATTTTATTTTCTTACAATGTTGGAACTTCCTGATGTGTCGAGATTAACCCATGATCCAATTCTCCATAATCCATATTGGCTTCTAGTTCCTATCAAGATTCCAAGCGATTGCCGCAAGTTTGAAGGCAAGCCTGGGGAAGACCTATAGGCACACGTTCTAACGTACCATATTTAGTGTTCTTCCAATTCTTGGGTTGACGATTCCATTCGTCTGCATCTTTTTCAAAGGACGTTGACTGGTGCCGCTCCCAAGTGGTACATTGAGCTTCCTCGGACAACTTTTCAGGGCTTCAATTCTTTAGCTATGGATTTTCTTACACACTTTGAGTTTCCTGTTCATTATGAAACAGGAACTCACCTCCTTATATCCTTGAAGTAAGACAATGCAACACATATCTCCGATAATATCCATGAATGGAGACAGAGTTGTCATTTGATCAAGTTTGAAATCCATGATCAAATTTTGACAGAATGGTTCACCAAATCATTCATCAATCAGATCGCCAAGGATATTGCTATGGGGGCAGCTATCACAGAAGAGAAAGCCATTGCTCGTGCTCAATATCTTGATTTGGTTTACTCCCATTCTGACACATTATATGATCTTTTACCTGATGCTCCACATCTGGACTCCAATTCTAAAGCTTCAAAAGCTTCAGTGACACCACCGGTTGACCGCATCATTGGTTCTATTTCCCAGAGTTCTCATAAGTCTTCCTTTGATTCTAAGAAGAAATATTCTTCTTCGTCGTATTTTGTTCCTCATAATCTTTCGTATCTTGGAAAAAATGTGGAGGCTAACATTGTTTAGTCTACTGCGACCGAAAAATAATCTAAAGGTAAAAACACGGGCAAAGGAAAATCCAAATATGATGCCCCAAAATAGGATTACCTTAAACCTTGGACTGATGATGGAACTAAACGCAAGCCGAAGTACCCTTTCCTAATCTGTGATGATGAGCACTACACTAAGGTTAGTCCACGATGGGCTGAAGTGAGTTGTTTATTGAAGGGTACTCAAGGAACTCCGGTTGTACTCAAAGAACCATTTCCATCTCAGCAAAATAAAATGGTGGAAAAACCCCAATCTTTCGCCTCTTTTGGTTCTCAGGTGTTCATGATGAATAGTGTTGCGCTTGTGTCCGTAGTTACCAGATCTAAAGATTATTCGAATTCGTGCCAGTCGGCAAGGAAAGAAATCGCATATGCTCCTACTCCTTCTACCCCGCCCTCTTCCGACCCTATTCTTATTGAAAGGCCTAGTCCTGATCCCATTTTCCGACCACCTTCTAAAGGTGTGCTATGAAAATCCTCGTATAATCCAAACGCTAGTGTTTCTCAACATTACAATATTGCTGAGGATTTGGTTCAGGCGCCTTCCGCCATGTCTGTGTTAGAGGTTCTTCAGAGTTGTACTTCACAACAGAAATAATTACTATCCACTATTGGAGGAATCGATCCATATTATTCGAGTCTCATTACTTTTAATTGGGAATTTTTTTTTCCACGCCTCCCCCATCAACTTGCTTTCCTTATTCAGGTCATTATCAATGGAAAGAACATTCTTCGGTTAGTCGTGGATGAAGGAGCATCCACTTGCATCATGTCTGTCTCTTGTTGGAAAGCCATCGGCTCTCTAGCTCTTAGCCAGTCTTCGAACACTTTGGAGACTTTTGATGGAAGGGACTCTCGTCCTTTTGGTATCCTCCCCAACTTTCCTATCACATTGGAAGGTAAAATAGTCAATGTTGAAGTAGAATTCATTGACTCTAAACTCAATTATAATATTTTACTCAGTCACAGTTGGACTCATGCTATGCTTTGTGTGTCGTCCACTCTCTTTCGTGTTCTTTGTTTCCCACATGAAGGGAAGATTATCACTGCTGACTAGTTGTCCTTTTTTTCTTCCTCTTCTTCCGTAGGCAATGTTCCAAATGTGGAGCATACCAACACACCCTATGAAAGTGTGGGGGCAGGAATTTTTAAAGAATCTACCTTAATGGGTATTTTTTCTCTTCCCCCACTGAACATTGCTCAGGTCAATATGATCTCCACTTCATTTGATCCTTGGATCATCACTCCCCCTGATCAGGTTGATTCTTTTGGCGACGCCATGCCATTAAGCCTTGTGGAAGTCAATTATTGTGAAATCCTTTTGGATTCAGCTCTTGTTTCTTAACATACTACTTCTAGTATGCATTTCGATGCATGCTACCAATCTTCTTGGCTTGGTTCTTCAGATTCTTCAGATCCTTTGAATGAGAAGTTTCCCTCTAACGAAAGTATTGTGGAAACATATCTCTTGAGGAAACACCTTGGAATGATACACATCATTGTTCTTCATTTCTCCCGAGCCCTAGAGTAATTCAGTTGTGTCTCGAAAATTTTTCTCCTCGTGCTCTGGATTGTCCACTTTCGACACCCATGTCGACACATGAGGTATTTTCTGAGGGGAACATGGGCAACATCACTGCAACAATGCCTATTGAAATTTCTGTGAAACTAGGAATTGTCGACAACATTCACATCAGGGTAACTTGTTCTCTAGATGAGGTCAAGCTTTACACCAGTCTTTTTCAGTAATTTCGAGATTTTTTTGCATGGTCCTATGAGGAAATTCCTGGCATTGATCTGAGTATAATGGTGCAAGAAATACTGAATTATTCTAATGTAAAGCATGTCCGTCAGCGACTTCGTCTTGTGCATCCTATAAAGGCCACCATAATAAAGGGAGAAGTTGAAAAAATTTTGAAGGCTGGATTCATCTATTCCATTCCCTTGACGGATTGGGTATCCAATATCATCCATGTCAATAAAAAGTAGGGTAATATTCGCGTATGTGTCGATTACCGAGACATAAATCATGCCTGCCCAAAAGATAACTATCCCACTCCCTTCATTGACCAGATCATTGATGAATGCGATGGGAGTGAGATTTTTTATTTTATGGATGGTTTTTCTGGCTATAACAAGATTAACATCCTTTCGGCTAATCAACACAAGACTGCCTTCATCTGTCCAAGGGGAAATTTTTCCTACAAGAAGCTCCCTTTCAGTCTGAAAAATTTCGGTGCTACTTTTCAATGAGTGATTTCTTATGATTTCCATTATATCAAGCACATCATTTAGCCTCACCTAGATGACTTTCCCACTCATTCAGCTAAGCGACAAGACCATCCTGCGCACTTTCGAGAGATTTTTCTATGTTGTCGACACTATAATATTTGCCTGAATCCACACAAATGTGTTTTTTACATTGAATCCAGAAAACTCCTTGGGTTTGTCATCTCTAAAGAAGGAATTCATCTCGATCCTCTAAAAGTCGAGGCTATCATTAATTTACCCCATCCCTCCTCTTTATCTCATTTGCATAGCCTACAAGGGAAAGCTAATTTCCTTTGTCATTTTGTTCCCAATTATGCGGATCTTGCTAAGGGCTTTACACGATTTCTTAAACAAGGGATCCCGTCCCTGTCGGATGAAGTTGCTCAAAAATCCTTCGATGATTTAAATAACGTTCTTAACAATGCCCCTTTACTACATCACATAAATTATCATCATGACTATTTCCTTTACTTAGCAGCTCCTTCCAGTACTATTGGTACGTTGCTGGTCTAGGACGACGACGATGGTACTGAACATGTCATTTATTACCTTAGCTATAACCTTATGGATACAGAAAATCAATATGCCCATGTCAAGAAATTGGCCTTAGCTACAGTATATGCTATTTAACACTTTTGACATTACATTTTCGTTCGCATGACTATCGTTATATCCGATTGAAATCCCATGACTTATATTTTGACCCATCAGTTACTGGGGGGAAAATATTCTAAATGGATTGTCATTCTGTAGGAGTTTTATTTGGAACTCACTACTGCAAAATCCAAGAAATCATTGGTTTTCATTGAATTGATAAGCTCACTTCCCTCTACTTCTGCCCCATCCAATCTTGATGAGCACATTCCCGATGACACTCTCTTCCTTATCAACATTATCAATCCATGGTACGATGATATCATCATGTATCTCCAAACCCAAGCCTTCCATTCTTAGTTGACTAAAATTGATCATCGATGCATTCGACATCACTCTCAACCATATCGTATTATTGGGGATACTTTATACTACATCGACGTAGATTGGATTCTTCGTCGTTGTTTGACTTTCAAAGAGGCTAAGACAGTGCTCAACGACTGCCACTCTGGGGCATGTGGTGGTCATATGTTTGGATATGCAACAAATCATAAAATCCTTCGTGCTGGTTATTTCTGGCCGTCTGTTTTCAAAGATTGCATTCTTAGCATCCGTAAATGTCACACTTGCTAGATTTACTAGCGGAAAATGCGTGCCCCGCCTGTACCCTTACACCTCGTTGTTACCGTCAGCCCTATTGTTAAATGGAGCATTGATTTCATGACATGTAACCCTCACTCGTCTGGGGGGCATGCTTATATTATCATCACTTTTGTCTATTTTATCAAATGGGCCAAGGCGATCCCTACATATGCTGTTGATGGTAAAAATGCAGCTCAATTTCTCTTCAATAATGTTATTGCTTGGTTTGGAGTCCCTTAAGCCATTGTCACCGAGCATGGCTCTCATTTTTTCCATTACATGATGGTTGAGCTGACCTCTCAGTTGGGCCTATGTCACGATAGCTCAACTCCATATTACCCTCAGGCCAATGGCCAAGTTCAAGTAGTCAACAAAGTCTTAGATACTATGCTTTAGTGCACTATTGGGATGCACAAGTTGAACTTGCATCTCATGCTTCTTTTAGCTCTTTGGGCTTACTGAACGTCCTAAAAATGCTGGTAGATTCACTCTTTTCAGTTAGCATATTGCCTTGAAGCAACATTTTTCAATTGCATGTGAAATTCCTTCACTCAAAATTAGATGTTAAATTGCTACGAATACTCTACGAAGGGAATGTCTCTTGTATCACGGAAAACTTGATGAAACACAAACCAAACACGCTTTAGTTACAAAGCTAAAGAAAGCAATTGACTTTGTTTTGATACGATTGTTTAGCTGTACCTTCCTGCAGAAGGAGACTTGGTTCTTCTCTTTGACGAGCACGCAATACTTTGGGGAGAAAATTCAAACCAATGCGGCGTGGGCCATACATACATTAAAACATCTGTTTTGAAAAAGAGTTCCTATAGGCATAATTGATTATGACAACCTTTGAATGGTATGAAACAAGATCTGTCTGAAAAGCGTTATGCATGATTCTTCTCGTATGATGCCATTTACATTGGTATTGCTTTTAATTTTTTTATTATGTTTGCAAGTGGTTTTCTACTGCTTATCTTGTTTTACTTGATTTGTAGATGTTGCTCATATGTCGGCTTTCTTGATGGTGTTTTATTGCTTAGTGCTGAAGGCTTTTATCTTTTGCGGCATGGGTTATCTGACCTAATGGTGGATTAGTAGATCCGCAAGGTATATGTTGAAGTAATACAACCAACAATATTGTTGGTACAATGCGATCATTGAACTTTCTGCCAGGCTTAATCACTCTTGGCATTCGAGAATTGGTTTACATAAACCTAGATTCACGGCTGTTGTCCTACATCTCAATGGGCAATATTCATTTTAGTAATTTGAGAATATATGCGTGTTTGTCTTTTAGAAAGGAATTTTGGTTACATTGTATCAACACATTCCACGACACATGAATACAACAGATGCATTGGCTTCAGTGTGTTCTAAGATAGAAACTTACAAAATTTATACTTGATATGATCATCATTATATCATGTTATAAGCAGGGAAAAATTATATATGCCGATTTGGTTTGAAAAGTTTTCCATTTGTCGTAACCCCAAAAAATATATATTTTGGTACGTAATGAGACTCATAGGCCCAAAAAGACTACAAGCTGCAAAAATCAAAACTAGACTAATCAACATGAGTGGTCGCGGTCGGTGTACTTTGCTCGAATGACTCGGATTAGTGCAGTCGATCAGATAAATCCAGAGACACCCCTACGAGTATACTACTGGTAATGGCGGGGAATATCACGGAGCTACAAATTATTCCCGGAATCACATTGGTCAAAGCCTCGATATTTTTGGCAATATCTTCTTCAGCTTGTCTGCTCCTCTCAAGATGGAAGTGACCTAGAACTCCCTTACCACTCTTACGGTGATGATAGAGTTCTAAACACAGTGCTGCAATGCGACATCTTCGACACATAAGTTTCAATATCGAGAACATATATATCAAAAATATATATATACAACATGCAAGAAAAATTAATAAAAAACATGTTTTACCTTTTTCATCCCAAAGCCGCCCTCACGAGTAGTGGATGGATCACCTCGAAATCCGTCACGGAGTACGGCCCTAGTCCTCACGCAACAATAGTGATGCCTCGACGCCATAAAGAAAGTGAGTTTCGCCAAGCATATGTTGCCACATCCCCGAACGAGGAACGTGCTCGGCCCATCCTAATCAAACGTGGATCCGTGTAGTGCGCCTGACTACTTCCTTATAGAATTGGAAACCGATGAAATTACTGTTTCAAGATTATTTTTGTTAATATTGATCCATACCCAAACTACTTGATTGACTATTCTTTACACTTTGAGATTTGTTTATTCATATTATTTTTCTAGCCACGACTTCGCCCAATTAAAAATGGTGACATCGGTCCACTACTGAGTTGGTAGAAGCAGCCTCATGCAGTGCCCAATGACACACAACAAACGCATGTGATGGTGTATGAGATTACTTTGAGTGAGAGTTGTTCTGCACATACCCATATCTATCTTCCCAGAATATTTCAACGCCCACCTGTGAACACCCTCCCTGAGCATATCCATACTTTCACCCACGATTCGAGCCCAGGTCGGACGTGCTCGTGCTCCTCTACATCATAGGTGAGTGACGAAGAAAATATCAACCACCTCTATTTACCGCGCTCCTTGGTCACCAATGGTGAATCACTTATCTCGTGTCCCAAGTACACAGTACACCCAGGAGTGCAGCTATGCTCTTCGCTGGTCATAAAGAATTTGAGAAGCCTTACAGTTCCTCAAAGAAAACCCAAAGGCAATCTTGATTTTCACAGCTTCTTTTCTCGCCATCATGCTCACTACTGACATCTCTCAACTCCAATGTCGCAGTTGTTTGTTTTTTTATTTCTGTCACTTAACATTTTCACGACCTCTTGTCAGCTTAATAACTTTAAAATCGATTTTGAACATACATTTTTGCAAAAAATTTGGTGTTTTTTAGGGCTCTGATGGGCGCAGCCATTTTAAATAAATTTCACTGATATTTGCCTCAACCAACCAGCATTGCAAATATGTGATGGCTATGTGTTCAAATGCGGAATTTCTACAACAGTAGAGAATACCCTATAAGGTATTATGGAGGTTGGTACGTATGCCCATAACAGATTTGACAGATCCTTTGATTAAATGATTATGCAGCAGCTTATAACTCACTTGGGACTAAAAGAAAATTTAAGGAAAAGAGGTGATTTTGGCCTAAAATGAGTTTATTTAGGTATATACATAAATAAGGTGGGATGATGGTTGGATGATATCTTAGTCATGAGGGACCTCTTTCAATTCCAGCTCAAAAAAAATAAGTCTAGCGGAGTTAAACGGACTATCCTTCCCCATTAGGCTTAAAAACCACGATTTCTGTAGCTTAGATTGTAAATTTGCTGAAGCATGGATAGCATAATTTCTGAAGGTTTTAAACAAATAATTTTGGAACATCTAATATGGCAACGAAGATATGACTCAAATGATTTTATTTAAACCAAAAGCAGTTACATAGAAAGGCCTCAAAATGAGGTGTTTACCTTGTGGAATGAAACGAAGAAGCAGCATAATTTATAGAAGTTGAAGTAGTGCTTCATTATATTTTGGATATATAATAGATACGGAATACAAAATCATATAGATCGGGAATGGATCTATATGCAAAGAAACTTTATTACATTCCCCTTGGAGATCTCGGTGGAAGATGAATAACAATAGACAGATCCGAGATCAACCATGGATCTGAGTAAACTTCGAGAATTTTGAAGAAAATGATACCACAGGCTAGATCGAGATCTGAAATGGAACATACTTTTGGCAATCAGATCTACCTGATGAAGAGGAAGGATCCCTTTCACTGAAAGTCTATCCTCCAAACTAATGCAAACCACACGCAACTCTGATGAAGTGAAACAACGATGAAGGTGCCGCCGGTAAAGTGGAGAACACTTTGGCCTAATTCCAAAATGGATGCGAAGCACAATCGGAGGCCTCTTCGAGGAGGTTAAAGACACACTCAGAAGAGGCTCCCCAAAATAAGCTAGATCTATGCAGATCTAGAATCCCACTAACTGTGACTCATTGAAGCAAGTAAATTCAAGACCGGATTTACACTTGCCTAAGAGAGATGGAGCTTGGCCCCTCAAAGCTTGATAGTGGACAAGTCAAAACAGCCTCCTCCGGAGAGGCACTTCGATGGAAGGAGAAGAGAGGATTCCTAAAGGGAAACCCTCTTGTGCTATGCGGCTAATTCTTGGGCGGCCTAGCTTGACCTAGAGAATTCGAATTAATGGCTGGACTCAATACTGAATATCTTGAAAAACCACTTTTCAGCAGACTTCTCCTTCATTTTATAATGAGGATGTGCATAGGCCCTAAACCACTTACAAAACTTTAGCTCCTTTCATGAAGCCCTTCCATCTAAAGCTGCCACGAGTCTCTAGATGGTTCGATGAATCCCTGGGCAATGAGATTTGGTCCTATTGACCCGGATCCAATTGTCTTGATCATGTTTCACACACAAGTGGATTTATTACAAACGCATGTTTATCCTTTTCATTGGGCATGCATTTATTCTTTGATTTAAGGAGTTTCATGTCCTCCTTTACATTTTTATTCATGAAATAAACTTAGAAAAGGAAAACAAGGCTAAATGTTCTATTAGCTTGGGCTAATTGGGAATATTACACCAACACAATCAGGAATGTATTTTACCATATGTCGATCATCACATTTTAGCGTTTTAAACTCTCTTTCTCTAAAAAATATTATGTTGTATAAAAAAATACTAAAAGAAATTATGAAAATGATGAGAGATGAGTCTTTATTACGAATTATTGACTCGTTAGTCAGCTTCCTAGACCACCATGATCTTCTTGTGAAAATTATACAACATGCATGTATATCTTGGATTCACTCGATCTTAACAATGTACTAAAGTTAAATGTTAACGGAATCGCTTCTACGAGATATTTTGTGGAGTTTAAAAAACACAATCGTAATCACATGGAACATGGAAAGGAATCCAATCACACATAGGATAATTTCTAGGGAAAACACAACTAAAGGCAAAACTATATTCTATTGTATATGAAATGGATACGCAGAAAAAAATGCAAAATCTTCTCATAAGAGCCCTCAGGTACTTAGCTAGTTGTCTGTCCTTGTAATTGACCAACATATAGCCAATTCTCGGCCTCCAAACTGCCCTTCCGCAATCACGATGGAATAGATCCCTAAAGAATGAATGACACTGCCTTGGTAGCATAGTATCCTTAGGAACAATAATTATTTAATTCATATGTAGAAAACTAATCCTACAAGTTTGATAGTCAACTTCCTACTAGGGCATAAGTAGACCCTCACTGATCACGGCATGTGCTACATTCATGGCCGTAAATCCCTCGGTTGCATGTGAGATGTGATTGTACGTTAATTAATATTTAATTCATGATATCATATTTTATCTTTAGTTACAACTATCTGTTGAGTTTAATTCATGGAGTTAAGTATTTACAACTTATTAACTAATGCACCACTACTTCAAACTCTTGTTACAACTAAATTACTTTGTACCTCACTGTTGCCTCTAACTCAAATCCTTTAAACTCTATAAATTTATCACTTTCGGTCTTCATTCAGAAATTAAGTGAGAATATATTACAGAGTTTAATGTCCCATATTGGTCTAAGGGATGACAAAAATAGACATGCCTTAAAAATAGCATTGTGGGCCCCACCTATTGGGTGTAATCGACAGGCGTGGGTGTTGAAATTTTCTTGTTGGATCACAGCGCCCTTTCATGAGAAAGGGATTATCCTTCACCCAATCTGTCTCTGTGGTATTCAAATTTTTCTCTTGGTGACGCCTTAAATCGAATATTGGCACATCTTGAAATCCCACAGGCGAAGATGTCTTGGTAACATTATCCTTCTGTGCACACAATCTGCGGGGATAATTAGTGCGGATACTACCAACAACTTGGACCTATCATAAAGTACGAAGTTAATCAAGGAACGTGCAGCTAGGTTATCTACGCAATGAATCAACATAAATCCCAAAACACGAAACCAACAAAACCAACCAAAGTCTTTCCTCATCCCGAGATAGCCTGCATGCTGTGAAAACCGGCTTCTTGCCATGTATTAAAAGCCTACAGCGGCGGGTACCACGGATGGTGTTTCTTCTTCGGGACAACGATGTCGATCCAATGCTAAGTAACTCCCCTAATGTGCTCTTTAAATACGATGGGGCCCTTGTAAAAATACGCATCCATGTTCATGCGGTTCACTCCCTCATTCGTTATACCACATAGACCATACTAAAATTGTTCCCTCGGGTATCTCCAGAGACATGCTTCACGCCTTCCAAAGAGCTTGGTAGGCTTAACCATAAATCGACTCGGTTCGCCTTGTGTATCAAATGTACGTCTCGTGTTCACTAAATACATCGAGTAGACAGCGCTACACATACTGAACAATAGCATTCACTACCTCTCCGGAAGCATCCCCTGCCTCAATTTCACGAAGAGATTATCCGTAAGTTTGCGGCTCTCCGTGTTTAAAACACCCGATATCTTTTCTTTGCATATTTTCCTTGAGACACAAAAATTTCACTGCATCTGCGCATATTTCCAATCCGAAATATTAAGAAGGTCTGTCACCCATTCGAACTCTTCAGAATCTCCTTGTGAGTGCTATCAGTACTCATCTGATCAAAGTATATCATCAACGGATATAGAAAAATTAATCGCTTCTTTCCTCTTAAAATATGGGCTGTAGGTTTTGTCTGCTTAGGTTTTGGTGAAACCGATCAAATTGAAATAGTTTTCTATAAGTGTACAACACGAGTGCTTTCTTCGACCCTTTGTTCCAAGGCGCACACATGTGACCTTTGTTGAAGGAATATCGAAACACAGCAAGGTTTCTCTGTTTACACACCTCTTCCTCAATGATCCCGATGAAAAATCATTTTTCACATCCATTTGACGAATCGCCGGCCAATCTGGCCCCAGAGTGCAAGGATGGATCTTATGGAAGAAGACAACACGGCAAGTGAAAAAAATTATCATCATAATACGTAACATGTCTTCAGTCTATGAGGAGTACGGAGCCTGAAATTTGGCCTTGTATTTCTCCACCAATCCCATCCTTTGACCTTCTTTTACCTTGTAGATCATCTTGATCCAACAAGTGATTTTTAAATAGGGTCTTGGGGCCTCCCCATACTGTGACAATGGAGGTCATACTCTATCCTACCATCCTTAATTGGTGCTACTACTCTGAAAGGAAAGTGTTCAAGTCTAATACATTTTCTCCTGCAGAAAGCTATATGTGATTAATTGATCTTGGGAACTATCTCTGTCCAATGCAGTAAGGCTCCTTCTGTCAGCATCAGGTCTCAATTTATCAAAGCGGCATCTTCTGTAGTCGCCTTCTACCATTTCTAATGGATGGCTACTGAAATCTTTCCTCCACTCACTGGTGGCCATATATATGGTTGATCCATATCTTAGAGACTCATCCTTAGGAACCAACAATTCCTCTCTTGCATTAAAGAATAAACTCCTCTCCAAGAGGACAAGCACATGCTTTTCCCCTCCATCAAGTTGATATCATGATCATACAGGTCATTCCGTTGTTTGGAAGCACACCATAATTATGGGGTGTTTGAATTATTACCCACAAAATCCCAACCTCGGTTGTTGGTTCCGGCTTCACACAAGTCGCCCACGGCCACATACATAGCAAATGAGCCAAAAATCTTAAGAGTGTAAGAACATCGAGGTTTCCTTGCCAATGAAAGCCTCTTGAGGGTTAGCCTCATTCCAGAGTACTCTATGAGGACAACGATTTTGCAGCAGCACGTTGTAACCCATCCTTCCCACCCACAAAATGCAATGAGTAGGCCTTGATCATGCCTATAGCTCACATACACCACAATATAGTTCTGTTCTTCCTCTTGACGTTATTAAGTGAGTTGCAAATTCAGCATGAGTTCTTTGAATTCCTTCTTTACTACGAAGTTCTTGAATACATTACGGATGTATTCTCCACCATTCTCCTCCTAAGAGCCTTCACTTGCTCACGGCTTCCTTCTCCACCCGGTGCCTTAAACTCATGGAACTTAGAGAATGTTTGATCTTTCTTCTACTTTTGAAGAATATTAAGCACTTACGAAGAACCATCGACAAATATTACATAGTAGTTGTATTTTACGGTAGGCTTGGCAAAGTACCACACGGTCTGTGTGTGAACTCTCTCAAGGATCTCCCTAGCTCGGTTTTCCTTCTCAGCAGAAAGGTTCCCTTTACATATTTTCCCATTTGTTACATCCCTGCCGTGTACACGACTATGCAAGTGCTTGTCTATTTAGGAATACCCGGTAGAAATATTTTTGCTTTCCAAGGCTCCACACAGGTGAAAGATAGCAAGCCATCATATATGCAGCTTCTTCATCTTGACTCACCACTTGATACGCCCTTGCCAATCATTTTTGTGCATCCATCTACCTCCAAAACATGAAGATTCTTAAATTGAATCCCTATCCTCTTCCTTCTCCCTCTTGTTTAATGTCGTGAAATATTTTCCATCACTATGACAACATCATAGCCTCTATCCTCCAACATTGTATTTGAGACCAAATTTTTCTTAGGACACAGTACATGTTACGTACATATTCTTCCAAAGTGAAAGGGTTTACACACGATTTCCTCTAAGGTAATGGTACCAATCGTGTACCATCCGTCGTTGCCATTTCATGCTCATAAAGTCTTTCTCCTCCAAGTCACGAAAGGAAAGTTTCTTATCTCTCAACGTATGAGGAAACGTCATTATCCAAATACCACACGGATCCCAATGCAGGGCACACTGCTGTGCACATCACGGCTTGATAAAGTAAAGCTCAAATTGCAAGGCAAGGGCCTCACAGTTTAGAGATCCTCCAACCTTCTTGTTCTTCTTCTTTTGTGGACATTTGAAAGTAGAAAAATGTGCTCATGCTAAGTAATGATAAAAAACACTTCACCTTGAACTCTTCTTCTTTCCATTCTTGAACTCAGTAAATTTAGAATAAATTTCTTCCCGCTCTCTTCATCACCTTGGTAGCCTGCTTTGTCCTCACTTCATCCTTATTCTTAGATGAAGATCCTGTCTTTGGTGTTCGTCCCCGAACTCCCCTTGCAAATGGGCCCATTTGTTCCTCTAACAATTTTCCCTTCCTGTGTGTGAGTGTGATAGCTGACAACTCTTCCAAAGTCCCTGGAGAGCCAAGATCAACAAATCATCATCGATGGCGGCCATTGTGCCCAGTTCATCACGACATTGGACAAAACTTTAGTTAGATAATTTTGGAATAAGGTGTCGAAACCCTCTTCCTTATTGATCTGCCTGAAGTTTATACTTTCGAGCGCCAATTTCCTATGTTATTTCGTGTGCTTTGAGCTATTAGATACATCAAAGCCTGCCCGATCGCATATGGTGTGGATTTCCGACGAGCTCGGAGATAAGCATGTTTCTCACCGTACTCCCCTCCAACGAGGATCCTTCTCGCCTTTCGCGCTGCTCTTGCACCATGCCGTCGATGTTCATGGCATCTTGCCGCGGTAGGGATTAGTAACTTTAGTGTCAATGAATTCGCTCTGACGGTGTGTGTGGCTGCTCATCATTTCCTTCAGAGTAAATATGAGCTCGAGCCTACCCATCGAGTGCATACTCTAACCTCAAGCCATTTGAAATCCATTTCGATCTTGAATCGGTTAGCAACGCAAGAAATTCTTCTGCCAAAGGTTTGTCTATCGAGTCACAAACATCGGCTCCTACTTCACTTCATACACTGTTCCTATGCTCTAATACCATTTAAGAAATTATCACAACATGCATGTATATCTTGGATTCACTCGATATAACAATGTACTAAATTTAAATACTTTGAATCTCTTCTACAAATATTTTAGCGGAATTAAAAAACACAATTTCTAATGCACGTGAACATGAAAAGATCAATCACACACAACACGGATAATTTCCGAAAGCTCTAGCTTCACACGCTACATATGATATGTCGGCCTTTGTGGGTCATGAGCATTACCATACAAAACTGCTACCTCACGAGACTCCTCTGGTACTCGGCTAATTTCCTCTCACTGCTTCGTCATATGCAAAAAGCCTGAAGCCAACACCTAGCCGTAGTGCTCTGACCCTCCCGAGATAGCCGCAGCAGCACCGCCTGTCATCTCCAGTGAATAGATCCTTAAAAGATAGGAAATTATTGCCTGCCTTGACTTCACGTGTCCTCATGGGAACTCCAGTGGCGTGTTGAGTTGTATGTGTGTGCAGCCAATAATCCTATAACTAATAGTCAACTTCCCTTTCACCTAGAACTCAGAACGGGTCTCCACTTGATGCGGCTTATGCATACGTATAATGGCATAGTAAATCCTCGGTTACTTCATGTGAGATCATTGAGATTGTACGAAATAATTAATACTTAATTCATTTTGTCTCCGTGGTGTATCCTTTGGACTTTACGAAAGCAGACAACTAAGTTAAATTGTTTACAACTTGCATTAACTAATGCACCACTACACTTCGAACTACATTACAACTAAATTACTCGCATGCCTCACCAACTACCTCTAACTCGAAATCCACTAGCTAAATGAGTTATCACTTTGAGTTAAGCGATTCAAGTCAACATTGAGAATAGATTACGGTTTAATGTCCATCTTAAGTAAGGGATAACCAAAAATAGACATGCACCCCAAAAATAACAACGTGGGCCCACCCTAGTCGGGTGCTTAATGAAACTAGCGTGGGTACTAGGAAATTTTCTTGTTGAATCTCAACATTGCTCTGAAGAATTGGGTAAATAAGAGGTAAAAATATCTTCAAAACTTGTGAAGGTAAAAAGTAAAAATGTTTTTAACTTTCCTCATTTTGTAATAATAATCGAAGTAACTTTTAAGATTTTTGTCATATTTTAATATGTTTTAATGAATATTAACTCAGAAATAGATAATAGGTTTATTCTTCTCTTTGCACGCGGGTTAATATTTTGCGGAGATAACATGTACACGAGTTCCGGTTTATTAATTTTCCACACTCGGTAAAAAATAAATGAAAAAGCCACTCACAGAGTCATCTTTGGGACTCTTTTACGACTCTAAACGTAGAAAGATTATCGATTTCTTGTCATTTTGAACTCGTTGAGAGTGCATGGCTTGCATTTACCCGGTATACATTTAGCATGGGATAAATTGTTTATGAAAAAAGGAATACCGTGGTAATCGCGGCTAAGCGGTTCTCTCGAACTTTGTTTTTCTCCCTTTTCGGAGCTCAGGAGGACTAGTTACAAAAAGGGGTCGTCTGGATTTTTCTTTCAGCCTCTTTTCAAACTCTCGTAGCAAGAAAAGGCGCCAAGTTCTACCATTGTCGGACTCATTAAAATTTAACGGAATTGGACCCATCACCATGACGGCTTGAGTTCCTCCTTCCTGGGGCTCGTAAAATGTGCTAGGATAGATTTTCACGAAGGACAAACTTATATGACAAGCATACGTTATCCCCTTCAAACTTGTGTTAAAAATAATTGGGGTACTCACGAGAAATTGTGGGGGAAAAATGAAAGCATTTATTGGTTACGTCGGTAGTATGTCACTCTTAAACATGACACATCCTCTATTTCTTGTCGATATGGGGACATCCTACATTCGTCACTTTGCCTCCATGGGTTTGAGGAAAAATATTTTTGCCTCTCATTCAATTACCAATTTTGTCAACATAGACCCTCTGATTCCATTTGAGTCAAATATTTCCAAGCTTCGAACTCGTGTCATCGATATGTTCGAAAGGGAATTTCATATGTGTCTTATTCATTGCCTAATCCTCGTGCGGTTTCATCATTAACTTATTTCCTCTATCTCGTGTCGATAATGTGGGACACATTATAGCCCTCACTTGACTTATAGCTTCACTGTCCAACTTCAACTCATTAGCCGAGAATTTGATCTAGAGATCCGTTTTTTAGTACCTTAAGCACACTGCCCTTCAACAGCATGTTGTGTGCGTACGACGCACGGAGTTCGCATCACTAGCCTTCGATCGAATGATTTCACGGGTGTTCATCGTCGGCTCCTTATTCACATCTCATGGATTATACTACTACCACCTTGAGGGCCATTGTCATTCTTTGTGGTCTCTCTCACACCCATTAATAGTTTACATCCTTGGTGATAATCGGAGTGATTTTCTTGCATGTTTGACTTCAATTCACCCATTCACATGCTTGAATTTGTGCTTAGGTGACGTCGTGATGGAGGCGCGTAATACCATGGGTTTTATCGATAAAGTCCATGTTGTGAGCGATGTGTATTATTCATGATTGTACACGTGAATCTTTTATCTGGATGGTTGTGACCATGCACGAGTTCATATTTGTGGTCCTATTTATTTGCGGATGGTTTGCGACCATATATGGATCATGTTTCATGATCTCTTTTATGGATGAGTTGTGTACATACTTCATTATCATTTTATCTCAAAGATTTTAGTTATGTATATATGTCCTTGATTTCGCGGGTTTTCGACGATGTAGCTTCTTAGTCCTCTGTACATACTCGTAAAGCATTTCACCCCTCACTCTCGTTCAACCTTCATGCTTTAGGGGAATCTTTTATACAACAATTTGTCAACATCCTTTGTACTCCTACATTCCCAGAATCCTAAAGGGGACCTTCGACGGTGACCCCCTGTGTCTCTTTTCCATCATGAAAATGTTCCATTATATCCCTTACGGTATCTTGAGCAAACTCTTTGTTAATCATTCTGAGGTAGCTCCTTAAAAACATGTTAATGCGGAAGCAACGTGCCTTTGCTTGTCTCACTCACGTCAAATCTACCTCATCTTAAGGCTGGGACGTATTTCGGAATGGATATCATACCTACGTTGATCCACTTCTGAAAGGTTTTTGAAAATGGAAAATGAAGCTTCAAGATCTAGAAGCTTCGTGAGCATGAAGGCTGGTTGTTTGTTCATGAGGATAGAGGTCGAGCTTCTCCCTTTGGGCTTCTTGATTTCCTACAAAGAGGAACCACCCAAGGGGATAAACCATTTCCCCACCTTAAGTGGATCCATGTTCCCTCTCCCTTCACTATAAAATGGACATCCTCCCATACCTGCTGCTAGTTAGAACGGAGATATGAGAAAAAATAGAGAGAGAATTGTTTCTATAGGCATTGAACGAGTGTTGAGACCTTTGGCCTTTTGTACCAAGTTGAAATGAGTGCGTTGGAGACATGCATGGATCTGAGACTCGATTGAAGGAGAGCTTCGATATTAAGGCCACGGATTTGTAACTCCCCTCCCTGTATAATATGATACAGCTGATTCTTACTTTCCACTCTTGTCCATAATGCATGATTTGATTTCTGGTATTCCTTGATCAACTAGATAGATTGTTTATGTGAAATACATGTTGTGTTTTGACATTTTGTGTTGTTTGATCTGTGATGCGGGTAACTAAGCGTTGGTGACGACTGAGGATCTAACTAAGAAGAAAAGGATCAAAGGACTCAGCGAGGAGCAACATCAAATCGAGGTAGGTCATCTTCATACTATACATGTCCATTTACAATCTAGGAAAGTAGGTGTTAGATTGTTCCACATGTTGTTCATATAGACCCATCCTAGGACTAGAGGGATCGTCTCTGTCGCAAAAGGTTTTCTGCATAAAAGTCTCTAACAAAAAGTTGAGGGGAAAATGATGAATACATGTCCAAGATGGTAGAGATGTGCATGTTGCACGAATGAGTGCAACGGAAGTGCTTGTAGAGTTGCATACTACAAAATGGAACTAGGTATTTACATAGTTTTGGCCTACAACATAAAGACCTATGTCAAATATTGTTGTTGACTAAAGGCCTCGAGAAGAAGTTTTATGCATAGAATCGAAGGGTCAAAGTAGTGGGGATTTGCATCGATGGGAGTATAAAGAAGGAAGGGAAGTAGAGAGTGGTGTGAAAAAAGAGAGGCAGAGGAATATTTTAATCGAGTGGACTCTAGTGTTGTGGAGAGGGCCATCCGTTCCGAGAAAAGAGGAAGGAGAACGGTGACAAAGGAGAGAATTTGAGTGAAGTAGGTAGTACGAGACTTGAAAAAATAAGGAAATGAGGAGGAAGAACATAATCTCCACTAGGAATATTCTATGCATCCCATTTTCCAAGTCCACATCATGATTTAGGTCTAACCCATGACCTCGCGAGTGTTTTCCGGAACCAAAGGGAAACTTTCGGTTAATTACTACTATGTCACAACCACTAGAGGTTAGTGCATACGAGGAAGTTTGACGAGTGTTATGATTAGTGGAAGTAGTAATAGTAGGGAAGAAGAAGAGGTTAAAGAAGAAGAGCCAAAAATATCACTAGGAGGATCACTAGAGGGTACATCACCATTGAAGGAGAAAAAAAATTTTAGATCGGGAAGTCCAATGTGACAACCAATGCTTACCTATCGACACCACAATAAGGCCTCACAGAGTATTTCATGGAACTAGGAAAATGAGATCTTGGGGAGCATTGGTTCTTATGTGAGGTGGTCTAAATAATGGCAGCAAGTTCGAAATAATCGAACCAAGATCACATAGATTTGGAAACAACCTTCGAGAACCACGCACTAACATGTTATATGAAGCATAAGTCCATTTAGTGCTTCTGGACAGCGAGGACTTTTAGCGGACATCGAAAAGCAAGAAACTATTGAAGTTTCATAAGCTTAATTCATAGTTGCAATGCATTACTAAATAAAGGAGATTAAGGAGAATGTTGGTGATTTCTTAAGGACTTCAATCATTGGATTAGATAGATTGACCTTCCATATTTTTTGACGCACGCGGCATCGGGAATGGTTCATAGTCGATTTGTTGACTACATCAAGATTCATTCGACTTAATAAAGGATAAAATCCTAGCTTTAATACTTGGAGATAGCCATAAGAGTTTGGACGCTACTAGACAAAAGGGAGAAAGCGATGCAAGTATGATGCGGGTACGGTCACAACTAAGCTTTGTGTTAACCCTACAGTGCAAGATCCAGAGAAAAAAAAGGAAGGAAAAAGTGAGAGGAGGTGTGTTGCACCATCTATATGAAGGAGGGTAATCACTAGAATGAATGTCCCACATTGACAAGTGTGTGTGTGCATTTGGAGGGGCAACAAATCCCTTGGCAGGAAGAGAGTTGTGTGTGACATATGTTGTGTTTGGGGTCATCTATGTACCACATGCCCCCATGATGCAAAAGTATCATATCTCAATGTAGACCCTTTCTATGAATTTTTTTAAGTCCTTCACACATGATATCCATACATGCCATGCATTGGATTTAATACACGAGAGAACGTATGAAGAATTCCACATATAGGAATCACAAGGGAATGATGGTGGCACACAAATTTATTATCGAGGAACCACGACTAACCAATCAAAGGACTATGCACTGGCAGGAGAGAAAAGGCATCCCGGGAAGAGGACAAGCAACTTATGGGCATGGTGAGGACCTGTCATGTGTTATAGCGTGGAAAAGTTGGACACCTTGCCCACAGATTCTGTTAAAATCCTTGTACTACCTCTACATACTATAGGTAAGTGAATAGTGCTATGAAGGATTATCCATAGTTGATAGCCAGTGATGGGAGAAATAGGGCCCTAACATGTGGATGGTGATAATAGAATCTTGACAAGACCACCCTCAAATATACACGATCCAGCGGAGGTGGTACAAAAAACGGGGATGGATGTCATAAATCGAGACAAAGAAGCACCACCCATGGGTATGGAATATTGTCGAAAGCCACTGTGAAATTTGATCCATTTAAGGAAAACGCATGCATATCTAGAGGCGAGGAAGGATGTTTTAGTAGTGGAGATGGGGACCCTTAAGCTCGATTGTACGCAGACGCGGATGGCACCACTCTATGATCAACCTCACGATAAAGGGGACTATTATGGAAGTAAGTCCCATTCATAATTTCCTCAAAATTTACTTAGAATTAATGTAAGATGGACACACATTAGAGAAGATGCACGGGATGATAGGCCACTACATAAAAGAGCGAGGGAAGAGGTTACCTCACAAACAATACATAGAAAAAATGTTACATTGTTCTCATCTCGACAATTATGATATGGAAAATGGTATATTAGATAGAGGATCCAATGTAAATATATTGTTGAAGAAGACCTAGGAGTTTATGGGTAAGACGAAATTGGAATTGTCACTTATTCAAGTTCCTAGTATATAATCTTCCCAATTAGAATATTAGTAGATATCGAATTTAACATCAACGGGATCAAGAGCTTAACTAACTTCGAGGTGTTTGAGATAGTGGATGATATGGTCTAGCATTACTTGGCATATATTCGTCCTTTGACGAACAAATCATCATTAATATGAAGAAGAAACAAATGAAATTTAAATCAACGAGCTTATACGTGGTCACGCCCTTAGATCCTAAAGAAGGGAAAGCGATTATAGTCAAACCAATGAGAGGGGACATCGATGCAACGGACCTAGACAATTTATATAATGTTACAACATGGCATGATGACTACGTCAACCCTATAATGAATGGAACTCTAAATTAATGAAGTATTAATTCATGTTCATTGGATTCGAATGAGGCCTTATAGAATTGGAAGTAACACCTCCATGAGGTCTCTACTCAAAAGATGTGTGCATGTCACTCGACATAGTAAGATGTATCAATACAAAGGTATGGGAACCAACCAAGTTCGACGATCTTACAGATGCTTGTAAATTTGTAACATAATTTGAGGCACAAAGTTCCCGAGCAACTGTAGGTTGTTGGCATTAGACATTTCTCTAAAAGCCACTGCGACACATTGGTGGGTGAAACACAAGGAGAAATCTAACACTTGAAATAAATGTACACAAGCGGGATTTACCCCGATCACTCACCTCGGGAATTGTGTTGTAGACTAGAGAAGGAGAAGGTTTAAGAGGATGAGTGGGCACATTACTTCATACATAATTTAGAGATTATGCCCGATAACTTGTATACATAGGTGGAACTATGATAAGTTATCACAAAATGTGAGAGCATGGCATAGATTTTTAGGGTAGCATTTCAGTTTTAGTTTGAAGACCCTTCGATGGATGGAGCAATACAAAAATGAAGGAAAATATATTTTCACTTGAGCTAAGCACATGCGAAAAGAGATACCTCTTTATTTATTGCATAAATACTATCATAATATATGGAAATTAATAGAATGTTACAATGTTGTGGAGGAAGCCCAAGATTATAAGGACTCGAGGTATTCGCACGACCAAGAATACGAAGAAGAATGCGTGGTAGTGGGAACGTGATAAGATTCTACTTGCACCTTACTATGGAAAACCTATCCGAACACTGCAAGGTGAACATTGGTATGGAGGATAATCTAAAGATCGTGATAATTGGTGACTAATGGAATGAGGATATTGTTGGATAAATTTATGATATGTTGCATGAGTTTCAAAGACTTGTTTCTTAACACTTTCTTTGAGATGAAGGGCATATATGGTGATTTGGAGGAAATGGAGATTTCACTAAAGCCTAATGAAAATCTAGTGAAACGAGAGGCAATATAGGTTGAATCCCATTTATCAACAAAAGATCAAGGAGGGAACCTGACATAATGTTTGAATCGGGTATCATTGAACCTATTGAGGAGTCCAAATGGATCAACCCTATCATAATTCAAAATAAGAAGACCGGTGAGATTTGGATCTACGTGAACCTAAGGAAGATAAATGATGCCTCTCGTTCAAATCTTGTTCCCTACTTTGTTTACTAACAATTTTTTTGGAGAATATTGGTGGCCATGGAGACCTATTCTTTCATAGATGGATTTTCATGTATTATTAGTTCAAGATCGTTAAGGAAGGCGCTTACAAGATCACATTTTCTCTTGAATGGGGATCATTTTAGTATATAATCATATCTTTTGAGGCTGAAAAACACTATAGTAGTGTTTTCAAGAGTATTTTTCGATGACATTCAATGATGTTATCCACAAGATTTTAGAGTTTTATCTAGACGACAAGATTGTATTCAACCTCTTGAAGAAACATGACAAGTTGCTCAAATTGATGCTAGATAGGTATAGATAGCTTCATATATTCTTGAACTTAAAGAAGTGAATTTTATGCTCACATTTGGGATATTACTCGGTCATATTTTATGTAATCGGGGGGCCATTAGTGGATCCCATAAATATCATGATGCTAATAGACCTACTCCATCCTTCCTTGGGAGACGCAAGGTATTACTGAGTTGTCCATGTAGGGATATGCACTAATTACAACGTCGTTCGAGGAGCTTCTCAGAAGGATGCTCGGTTTAGTTGCCGTAGGGACTCCGTTGGAAGGTGTTGGATACATTGAAGGAGAAGTAGGTTACTACACCCATCTTAGTGTTCCCGAACTAGATTAAGGAGTTTCATTTCCATGTAGATGCTTCATCCATTTCATTAGGGGTGGTATTGACATAGTTAGGTGAAGGAGAGATAGATCATATGGTATCCTTTTCTAAGCGGGAAGTTGTGCAGTGGTGGATAAAAACTATACCATGACGGAAAGGAAGGCCTCGCGATGTTCTATACTCTACAAAATTATTGGCATTATATGCTAGGGTCACACTCAAAATTATATGCATACCACTCTACACTATGATCCATAGTCATCGATTTAGTGTTGGGTGGAAGATATGCGAGTAGATTTTGTTATTCTGGTAATATGACTTTGAAATATTAGCGAAGCCAAGAAGGTTGAATACGAGGGAGTAGAACATTTATCTAGGATCCTTTCGAGGGAAGATGCGGGGGAATGTGGATGATAGCATGTTTGATGCATATGTGTTTTATGTCAAGATGGTTAATAGACCACTTTGTAGAAATACTTTAGTTCACGAATGCTTGGAGTCGATGCCACGAGGATATACGGTGGCACAAAAAAAATCATTTGGTAGTCAAGGTAGCAGATTATAAACTATTCACGTGTTTTTTGTATAAATTATGGGCAAAAGACATACTCTCGTTGATGTGTGATTAGAACATGAAAAAACCATATATTATATCGAGGCTCATGAAGGGGTGGTTGCGAGTCATTATGTGGGAAAATATGTTGTGTAGAATATTTTGTGTATGGGACTTTGGTGGCTAATACTTGCATTGCGCATGCAAAAGAATTATATCATAGTTGTGATGTTTGTTAGAGAGTGGAAATCCATCGCAACGGGATGAAATTCACTTAATCCTTAGATAAAATTACAACCCTTTGATAAGTGGGCAATGAGGCTTCATTAGGAAAATCAACCACCGCAATGAATATAAATGCAACTAAATATATAATAACCACGACATACTACTTGACTAGATGGGTAAAAGATACACTAGTAAAATATTGTAGTGTGAAAACTACAATAAGGTTTTTGTTTGAGCATCTAGTCGCTCACTTTAGTTGTACGAGAATTATGATGAGTGACTAGGGGAACTCACTCCCTTAACAAGACCATTGAATCATTGATAAGGGAGTTCTAGGTGCTGCCACCAAAATAGCATGTTGTATTGTTCCCAAACAAATGGCACCATTGAGGTTTTCAATAAAATCTTAGAGAATTATTTGATGTAGATGCTCGTAATGTGAATAGGGATGATTGGGATCTCAAGATTCTTGTATTATTATGGGCGTACCATATGACTTCGAAAAAAACTAATAGCATAGACCCCATATCATTTGGTATATGGAGAAGAAGATGTGATGTCAATGGAGTTCATTATTCCTAGCCTTTGGATTGTTGTGATAACACATTTGACGGACTCTCGCACGGTGGAGCAAAGAATAATGAAGTTTTTTGCGGTTAGAAGAGGATCGGTTCCTAACAAGTTTTAACTAGAATAGGATCAGTTCCTAGCATCATGGCACGATTATCATATCAAGCGAGAAGTAGTTTCGATATAAAAATTTAGTTACGATATATAATAGTAAGTTTCTCAAGCACCCTAGAAACTTTCAAATAAATTGGCTAGGACCATATTCTATTAATTATGTCATAAAAGCAAGAGTTTTTCAACTGGAGAAGATAAATGATGAACTTGTGTAGGGACTTGTTAATAGAAGTTGGATAAAATTGTACCAAGATAGTTGACCTACTCTTCAAGATTGATTTGTCTTGTATTAAAAGAAAAAAAATATTGTTTTCTTTGATTGCATGTATGTCTTTAGGGATCATGACCACGTGTGCAAGAGAGGAGGTACGACACAATTAAGTTTCAACATCAATGTTGTGTACTTGTCAACACGAGCGTGGTTAGAAAAATAGTGGGTGGATGGAGCATGTAGTGTGGGACTCATGCGGGAAGGTGAATACAACTAGCAATTGAAAAACACTAAATAAGTGTCAAAAATGGGTGGGAAAAAGCATTAGAAAAATAACTTCCTACCCATGTGGACTCCCTGTGGAGATTCATTACGATCTTCTTAAAGCATATTAAAAGAAAAATCCAACCAAGCTCGATATAAGTGACCGAGAAAATTGTTGACATGACCCTCGGGAAAGACCGAGGTCCACAAATATTGGCTTACCACCTAAAGAATCTACCCATCTCATATGATCCAATTGTGGTGCAAATATTATGAACTTATTACGCTTATAAAAGCATGTGAAGTCATTAAAATAGCCAAATTATCTCCTTGGTTCAACCTCGGTCATTTTGAGCTTACGCATTTTATGAGTCGAGCTAAGTAGCATACCGAGAAAACAGAGTGAGTTGCAAAATCAAAAATACCGGTTTAAGAACCTCCACCAATATCTACACGATGTCATGGTTTCTCCATCGGTAGCTAATAAAGTGAGAATAAAGGGTGATAGTGCTACAACACCTCCAAAACCGGTACCAAAAACCCACAACTAGCCACCTAAAGATCCAAAATACATACTACATATAACACCTATTCCACTTGAAGTAATATGGGAAGGAGACATGTCGGGGGATAGTGGCTAAATTGAAATAAAATGACAATGATTTCTAGTATATGAAGAAATTTATGGAATTTGCAATGGAAAAATATGCCACAATAATTGAGAAACCAAGCCAATTTTTTGTCGTCAATGTTCGAAGTGGGTTACGAGGCTTGGATAAATTAGGTATTTTTAAATTGTTAGATATTCCCCACTTTGGTAGGAGCGCAAAGGTAAATATTTTCCTCAACTTTTTGTTGAATTGTATGCATGGGGGGATCCTATGGCTAGATGAACCTATTAATATTGATACCCACTTAATTTATGGACTCTCGGGGGTTCTCAGGCGTGGAGAAGGTCCAAAGCCCTTGTTTGACAAGAAAAATGAGAAGAGGGGTGGAAAAGAGATCATGAAAAAGTATTCCATTGCTTGTGGACCGCATGGAGTGATGATCTCCATGATGAATGATGAGAATGTGAGGTTCACCACATAGTCGTGGCCTATAAGTACTAAAGAAATGTATGAATTATTAATGCCCCATAAGACCGAGTGGTTGCAACTAAAAAATGTGTCAAGGGTGTCCAAATGAAGTGGGTCACCTTGTTTCCCAAGTGGTTTACAGGAATATATTGGAGCCCAAGACGAGAACACGATTTTCCTTTTGCTCATGGATCTTAATTTAGATAGCACTCGTGGCACTGAAAAGTTCCAAAAGGAACTCGGTTCGCCACCAAAGAGGCTAAAATTTATTATGTGGAGGTTCGGGTCTCTTTGGCATACCAAGGAAAAATAATGACAAACAGAGATCACGATGTGGCATTCTACATATGGAAGGAGGCCATAAACCATGTCATAAAAAAAGGAACCTCACATTCTTGTTCAAGTTGTGAGGTTTTGTGATCTCGAGTGGATATTGGTGGCCACCGCCTATTCACACTTGGGGCCCCACCATTGTCTCTTTCGAGTTTTTTCACAACTTACTATTTTTAGCATTTTTTACGGGTCCTAAACTTCGAAGCCGTTTTGAAGCCCCAAATGGAGATAGTATGCCAAAGTTACATCTCGGGAAGTTGAAACACCAATTTACCCAAACGGGGCCCATATTTTTGGTGTTTCATCTCTCTAGGGTTAGGTTTTTAGACGTTTAGAGTTCTCCATTGTTTCTCCATAATAAATAGGCCCTCGAGCCTCATTGTAACATAGTTCAAGGTGCCGTAGCCGCCACATATCTTCTCGGGAGATTCGCTACCATTACCCTAGCTATTTTATTTCCATCATGTTTGTAAGCATATTTTTGTGATTTGATATTAATGAAATGAAGCCTTATTTCTATTATATTTCTATGTTTATGGTTATTTACGTATTCTACGTTGCGTCTCTGAATAAATACGGATCGGTGGTATCGGAAGGGAGTGCGCTTTTTCTCGATCCTTCTTTGCATGTCCCCAACGAGGTCGGGGGTATAAGGAGTTAGGGCTCGATGCGGTGGAACCTTTGCAAGATCGGCCTCGCAGACGCCAATGGACACCCATGGGGGATGAAAATAAAGATGAGGGAGTAGGAGATCCAATCAAAATATTGCTCGAGGAGGGCCCTACAGGAACGCGATAATGGATAACTTTGCCCAAATCCTTCAACAACGCACACGATGGCGCATCTGCATCCGGCGACCACTTTGGAGGCGCAACTCCCTTTAAGGTACAAGTAAACTTTGACATTCCCATATTTGAGGTTCAAATAGATGCGGATCAGTAGATAGATTGTTGAATCTATTAGAAGGATATTTCTCGGTTCATGACTTTTCTCGATCGGGAGAAGATTATTTTTGCACTCCTCAAAGCTACCCCCCATGTCAGAGATGCGGTAGAAACCTACTTGTGAGAAAAGAAAGTACGAGACAAAACCCTCTTTGTTCTCAACCATACCCACTTGTAATTCTTTACGAGATGCCATCAAGGAACAATACTATCCCGTGGGAAGCTATGAGGACAAGTACATACAATGGACCACGTTGCGGCAACGAGAGGGATCAAGATGTGCATGAGCTAAGGAATCTGTTTCATACCACTGCGCACAAATTTGGGTATCAAATATTCATAGAAACATTTGGTGCTAAAGTGTCGTGGTTGTACTGCACGGATACATTCGGAAAAAAAGTGGAGTTCCTCGACATCTCCTCGCTTGGTACGGCATACTTTGGGTATGCTACCAAGGTTGAGCGAGAAATTCAAACGAGAAGAAGTGAGACTTTGGATTTGCGAATTAAACACAAGGGAAAGGTGCCCCCAAACCATAGAACAAAGGACAAATCCAAGGCATGGCAGCCCAAGACAACCTTCCAAAGACACAAGCAAAGAAACAAAACCGCGAAGCCAAAGAAGGACACGGGAAAGTGGTGTGAGTTCCATAAGACCTCCACTCACAACACAAGTGAGTGTCGAGGGCCAAGCGATCGTTGGTAGGCGAGATGAGGGCTTACGAATCGGATGCATGCTACGACTCTAAATTAGAACCTAACAAGGTGAATGACAAAGGGAAGCATATTATTGATGCGGAGCCCAATGCCATTGTTTCCACTATGAAGATCCGCGAAGGAGGAACCAAAAGATCCATAAGAGGAAAATCGTCTCTTCCACTCCCGAGATGTGGGTAAAGGGTTCACGCTACCATTCATTGTCGAAAATGGAAGCCAAAAGAACCTCATTTCAACGAGATGTCATGAAGCGGTTGGGCTTGCCGACCACAGGCGCACCCACAACCATACACCATCGGGTGGCTTCACCAAGGACGAGATCTCTGCGTCGGCCCGGCGGTGTCGTCTTCCCTATAGCATCAAGCCCTTCACGGATGAGGTATTGTGTGACATTGCTCCTATTGATGTTTCGATGTATTATTAGGCCAACCATACTTGTGGAAGCGACATGTTGTGTATGAGTCCCGACCTCGTCTTTGTTATTGTTACTTTGGGAAATAAATTGTACGAGGGATACCGGAGGTACCACCACCTCCCACTATCTCTTTGGTTACTGTGCTAAAAACAATGCGATGAAAGCTCATTTCCAAAACCAAGAAATTTGTTTTCCTTTGAAGAATATTGTGGCCACGACCTCTAGACATGGCTCCTCTGCATGACAACAACAAATGGACAAGGTTGTGGAGGAGTACGAGGGACATCTTCACCTCACCCATAGGGGTGCCTCTACATTGTCGGGTCAAGCACACCATTGGCTTTGACCCCGGGTTCGTCACTACCCAATGGACCGATATATAAGCGCTGCTACGTACGTAGAATGATGAAATCAAGAGGCGATTCAAGAGCTGCTGACGAAAAGAGTCACATACGGCCAAGTTCATTGCCACGTGGGAGCCCAATCGTGTTGGTACGAAGAAGAAGGATGGGACTTGGAGACTCTCGTATTGATTATCGCGCGCGCGAACAGATCACCCTTTGTCCGGAATAGGTACCGATCCCACGGATTTATGACCTTATAAACCAACTCAAAGGGGAAAAAATATTTCAGCAAGATCAACTTGAATGCAGGGTATCACCAAGTACCAATCGAACCCTCCGATGTGTGGAAGATTGCCTTCAAATCAAGGAGGGCCTTTTCTAATGGCTCGTTATGCCTTTCGGATTGACAAATGCTCCCGCAACCTTCATGAGGTTGATGGATGACATCTTGCGTCCATTCACCAACTCATTTATAGTGGTATACTTGGATTACATTTTGATCTTCGACCGGACTTGGGAAGAGCACCTCCACCACATCAGAAGTCCTCCAAACAACTGCTGGCAACACAAGTTTTGTGCCAATTTGGAGAAGCGCACTTTTGGCATGACTCGGAGTTCAATATACGGGATACATTATTGATTAAAGGGGGGTGCATGTGGATCCGACCCAAGATCCAAGTCATTCGAGATTGGCCGGCCCCAACCACCCTAGCAGAGCTTCGCAACTGCAGGTCTTGCTAATTTCTCACAACGGAGTTCGTGTTGGGATTCTCTCATATCACTTGGCCCTTGAGTCAAGTCACCAAGGGAGGAGCGAAAGCAAAATTCCGGTGGTCGGAATCTCAACGAAGCGTTCGTAGAATTGAAACATCGCCTCCGATCGCCTCCGATGCTCACATTACCGGACTTGCAACAACCATTTGAGATCAAGACAAATGCCTCACGACTATGCTATTGGGGCGGTTCTTACTCAGCAGGGGCATCCGATGGCATATCACGGTGAGACATTGTCCGACACGGTTCGAAAGTATCCCACTTATGACAAAGAAATGTATTCCATTGTGCGAGCTTGACGATAATGGAAGCATTACATTTTGGGGAAGGAGATAATCATCCACACAAACCACCAACCCACGAAGTTCACACGGACACAAGGGAAGTTGCGAACGATCGCCATCGAAGTGGTCCACATATACGCAACAATTTCATTTTGAACATCAAGTACAAGAAGGGTAGCACCAATAATGTTGCGGTCGCCTCAGCAGACCACTTTGATCGTGGCCATAACCACCGTTCTCAACTCTTGTGGGCATGAGACTTTTGATTGGTACGCTTCTCTACAAGAGCGATCCGGAAATTCAGACTAAACATACAAGGCACTCTTGGGGGGGGTATGCAAGTTCCAAATTTTCACCTCCAATATGCACTATTATGTCACAGGACACCTTTGAGTTCCTTCAAGCAAGCGTGCCAAGATGATATGGGAAGCGCACTACTGTCGAGTGTCGGGATTTTTGGGTCGAAAAATAGTGGCGATGCTGTGAAAGTATTTCTATTGGTCGAACCTTCGACAAGATGTCGGGAAGTACATCGAGATCTCAGCGCTTGCGCCATTACCAAACCGACCATCGAGAAGCAAGGGCTCTATACTCACGTTACCTACCCCTTTTCGACCTTGGGAATCCATCTCCATGGATTACATGTCGAGGGCCTTCCTTCTACTAAACATGGAAACGATTGTGTTTTCGTGTTTGTTGACAATTCTCAAAGATGGCCATTATGGTGGCACTCGTGAAGAATATCACGGCGAAGCCTTTGCTAAACTCTTCTTTGAATGAGTGTGGGTGCACTTTGGGATCCCACGATACATCATATCATATCGCGATAGCGAGTTCCTCGACACATTTTGGTCCGACCTACGATCGATGTTGGACACCAAGCTCACCAAGTCCACGACTTTCCATCCCCCAAACTAATGGCCAAACGAGAGGTCGTCAACAAGATGATTGGGCACGATTCACGCATGTGCAATTCAAAGCATTCACGCACATGGGATCAAAGCCTTCCTTATCTACAACACGATTATAGCAGGGCTCTCCACGGCTCAACCGACCCACGGCCCCTTTCGGGTGGGCTTGGGATTCCAACCACTATGTCCCATTGACGTAGCCATGCTATTTGCGGCTACTCGGTCGATTCGACTCATGTCCGAGTCACGAATTCGACAAAGAAAACAACTTCATCGAGCGCATTCGACACATCCACCAACGGGGTTCATGACATATTGGACGAGACGATGCTAAGTACAAGCAACGACATGATCAACATCGGGTGCCACACAACTTCCAAGTGGGAGAAAAAAGTGTGGCTAAATTTGCGAAGGAGCGCCTCACTAGACCCCACCGCAAGATTCACCCGCTCGATATGGGTTGTACACCATCACGAAAGTGTGCATAGGGAACAATGCCTTCAAGCTCGGTATTCCACCATTCCTTGACTGCACCCAATATTCAATGTAGACCACCTTTGTCCCTACTTCCCACCTCTATTGGACACCTCGACATTGCGAAGAACTCACACCAAAAGATTTAAACCCGGATTTGCATGGAACAAGCCACCACGGGACTATATCATGGACATGCAAATCAAGAACACTCGCTAAGCCAGAAGGTCCAAGTCGTATCGGGTTGTCAAAGTTGGCCAACTCTTGCACCAAGGCAATTGGTTCACCGGGGACTAAGTTCAACGAAGTTTCCTCATCTCATGGAGGAACTCATCGCAATGGGGACCATTGCTTCTCGAGGGGGAGGAATGATCCGGGTGGATATTGGTGGCCCATCGAGCCTATTCCACTTGGGGCCCCACCATTATCTCTTTCGGTTTTTTTCACAACTTACTATTTTTAGCATTTTTTTCGGGTCCTAAACTCGAGCCATTTTGAAGCCCCAAACGGAGATAGTATGCCAAAGTTACATCACGAAAGTTGAAACACCAATTTACCCAAGCGGGGCCCATAGTTTTGACGCTTCATCTCCTAGGGTTAGGTTTTTGGACGTTTAGAATTCTCCATTGTTTCTCCATAATAAATAGGCCCTCAAGCCTCATTATCACATAGTTCAGAGGTTTGTAGCCGCCACATCTTTTCTAAGAGATTCACTACCGACACCCTAGCTATTTTATTTCCATCATGTTTGTAAGCATATTTACGTGATTTGATATTAATGAAATGAAGCCTTATTTTCGTTGTATTTCTATGTTTATGGTTATTCCTGTATTCTATTGTGTTCCTGAATAAATGCGGATCATTTTGTGCCACACCACACTCTATGTACATTCAATCTGCGCTAACCCACATAAGCGAGTGCTTGTAGTGCCACTACAAGCTCATCGAGATTCTATGTGATAGATCATGAATGAGTGGCCACTAGAGTGGAAAAGGATGCCTACTACATCGAAATCCAAGGAAAAAAAGTATAGAAAGTGGTGAAGAGGAAAAACTCGATGGTTCACATAATAATTCCATGGAACTTATAGAGGAAGAACGATCGGAGCTCTACGCAAGAAGAATCTAGAAAAAAAAGAAACATTGCCATTTGGTAGCAAAAGGTCGCAAGGGATCAACGAGCAGGGTTTCACACTCCATTAGAGAAAGAAGAGGAAGGACACAAACCCGAGTGTTGTAGAAATTCCATCTCTATCAAATGAGGGCCTATGAAGGAGTCGAGAAAAAAATTAAAATAAAAGAGGTAGTCTAACAAGAAAGCTCGCCCTCTTGTCTCCACCATTCATAAGGTAGCATAGGAGAAAAAAGGACTTGCATATTAGAACATAGGAAAATTTGGAACAAATTCGACAACTATTAGATTCCAACATATCTATGATGCCATAAGTAGTAGTAACAAACCCCATCATGTCCATAGAGATGACGAGCATATCCTAGGTACCGAGAAGATAGGTTGAAAGCTGTATCAACCTTACTCTGCATTTATAGAGCATCATGCACTATCTATTCCACTAGTGGTAGTATATTTTTTAGATACTAAGATTCGACAACGCACATAGTTTTTGTCACATATTGATATTATCCTATCACATCTATCGTTCCGGAGTTTTAATCGAGCTCCAAAAAAATGTGACACAAGAGTTGCAATTTTGTGCACAAACTACCTCATCGAAATTGGTACAGTCGGTTAGAAATTATGGGACTTTGCAACTTGAGCGTCACAATTGTTTTAGGAGCGACAATAGGCAATAGATAGGGAGGAGAAGCTAATACAAGTGGTAGAATGGGTATACAACCACCTCTCACGACGTTGAAATGGACATTGACACACATTTGGAAGGGAAGTTGTTAAAAGACTAATGAGATTGATCGGGGCACGAAGAGAAGCCTTGAAGAGCGAAACTAAAAAGTAAAGGTTAGCCACTCCACCACAAGAGATGAAATGGAGATAAAAGTAAAATGAAGCACTTGAATCATTTTAAAATGTATAAGGACTTGGTGCCCTGAGATGTAGTAGATTATACGAAGTAGGCTTAGATATATGGAACGAATTGCGGGGACAACGTCGAGTTGCGAGTTTGGCACTAGTATTCGGGACTACACGAGTGAATCAATGCTGCAGCGATATGACCACTCTTCCATTGACGGAATGTTGACTACCCATGGTATAAAGTGAAGCTTTTAGGGAAGCAAATCAATCAAATGAGGGGAGTGTTGGGTGTGGAGCATCGATTATCTTCTTTATTTAGATGTATCACCGCGTTGGACCCTTGTTCTTAACGGGGCAGCAACAACGCCGTCGTTTAAACGTTGCCAAGGGGTCCCGGGGGCGGCAATGACCTTTTGGAGCCCCCGGGGCGAGGGTTTCGAGAGCGACGTGCCTCCCGAAGCTAAAAATAGATGTAAAATTGCCTTGTAAAATATTGTAATTTCATAGTCAATATGGGTCGTTCATTAGGCGGATGATGCGACGATAGAAGATATGTTTAATTTGGGGTTTTTTTCCCTAGAAGGAAACCCCTCGATTTTCTGTGTGAGGGGTATTGTATTGCGACTATGTATGGTATGTGTATTATGAGTGAAAAACATAAAAGGGGAACTATGAGATAGAGTAGAGGATATTACAACGGATCTACTTTAGGTTTTGTCTCTTCATCTTGTTGGATAATATAAAGGAAGGATTGAGTCGTTTGGGGTGGACGTAGCCCAAATTGGGTGAACCACCTATATTTGTGTCTCTCTTGTTTTATATGTTTTATGTGTTTGTGTTTACGCATATTTTATGTGTTGCACTTTCTGAAATATATAATTTTCTAATAGGGAGATCAACGACAACTCACACATAAACTAAATTAGTTGTTGGATGAAGCGCTTCGAGTTTCTACGATCAAATTCTTACATCGTTGAACAAAACCAAAGCTGATCATTCAAAAAAATAAGGTCTTGTTCTTAATGTCGATGCTCGTCGAAGTAGCGAGAAAATATTATCGAGTTAGGAAGAGGAATCAAAAGCAACAATGGTGACAACAACAAAAAAATATTTGAGTAGTTTTTGTCGATGACCAAGAAGATACTCCCTCCCTTGCATGCATTCAAATCATAGTGGCTCAAGGGTGAGCCACAAATAGTTTTGGGAGCCTATTAGAGTAGAGGGTAACCAAGGTAAAAGTTCTAGAAAGTTTTTGAATTTTAGTTAAGTATGGTAAGCTTGCGCATGATATCTTTACACTAAAAATAATGATGAGTATTGTGCATAGTGTAATGGTAATAAGGGATATCCCATAGATGTGTGACGGAGATATGAAGGAAGGACCACAATGGAAACAACAAAAAAGTAGCTACCAAGCGAGTTAGTACAACCCATCGCATTGTTGTTAGATCATCCTAAAAAAAATTAGTTGTTGATCTTTGTATATTAAGCGAGAGATCCATGTCATAAGTAGAAAGTTTTTTAGAAGGTTTCAATTATTTAAGTTGTAATAGAGGAGTAGCAAATTTTTTTTATTGATATGTTGTTGTAGAAGTTCTTATGACTATTGAGAATGGAGATTTTTTATTTTTTCCAATGGAAGGGGTTATTTTTTAATCATAATTGTAGAGAAGACGAGAGATTGATGAGAAAGAGAGGATGCATGTATGAGAAAGAATGGATTATTGTAGAGTCGAAGATGAAGGATCTACATGTTGTTGTGTAATGAAGATCTTGATATGATGAATAAAATATGAATTGGTTGGTTTCTCTGAAATATTTACTAGCGCTTATGTCTATGTAATGGAATGCTAATGAATAATCTTTTTTTTCTAGGAAAAAAAGTCGTAATCTTCATTCATTGTAAGAATGATCCAAAATTACACTTTGAAGATACACATAGGGTGTATTCATGTTGTTTTGAGCATTTTTTTCTATGATATTTTAGAGATTATTTACTTAAAATTCATTCAAAGTTTATAAAACAATGATTGTTAGAGAAATACTTTGAGACATCATTTGAGAAAAAGGATAATAGATCTTGTTGTGTAAACATACAACCTAGATCTAACAATGCTCTGTGATGATGAAAATATTGTACGAGTAATAAAAAAAAGATCTATAATTCGGTCTTACCTTTCCGGGGGGTCCACTGGATGACCTATGAAAATACTCATAGCTTCTTCCCTCGTGTTGCTCCGGTACCTTCCACAAATATTTTCCAATTTTATACCTCCTTTTGATAGGCGGTGCTGTAGTCTGGTTGTGTTCCTGTATATGTGAGAAAATGAGATGTAATTGAAGTTGTCTTTAATCCTTAAAGTGTCATCAATAAGAGGAGCAATAAGAAGATTTTTGCACACTTGAGTTCCATTAATCTAGTTAATAATTGACATTGAGTACCCATAAACCTATAATTGAGTACATCCTTTTTCCATAGCAAAAGTAATAAATGTTTGCATGCAAAAAATTTTGTCTAGTTGATTGTCCCCGGACCAAACCCCATTTTGACATGAAAAGTGTGAGATTCATATAAGAAAAGGATGAATATTTCTCTTCCCCTTTGACCATGATCGCATGAATCCCCATGCTTAGGATCGATTAGGAAATTATTCACCAATAACTCTTATAGGGAGTTGAACCTTTTTCTTGAGGAAATTAACTAAGGATAGTAAGGGCTTCGGTGCTACATGATCGAGGGAGATGATGGTTGGTCCTAGAATATAGCTTTGTTTCATTCCAGCCATACCCCCCAGCAAATGATCAAAGGGAGTTATTTATAAGGACATGAATTGGGATTTGAAAGCCACCTTCTCCAAGATTCTTCCATATATGCTCCTTTCCATTGTCCTAGTTGGCCTATAGTCACTCGACATATTGCCTAGATTTTTTTGATGAAAAGGAATTCCTAGAAAATTTGAATGATCATTTCCTCATTTTTTTTACACAATGGGCACCAACCAACCCCAATAAAATATGTTATTTGAAGCACATACTAGGTTGGGATGTTTCTCTCTATTAAGCACCACATAATTTTTTTTGTCTTGGCGAGAACACTTTGATTTACGAAGCATTTTCCACCACCACTTTAACTCTGCAAGGACCCAAGCTTCAATAGAGTGTGATGTATCCCAAGCTTGCGGACATATTCACCAAAAAGGAGAGGAACTCTAGATAAGTGTGTCTTCCTTGTCATTTAATATAATATGACCAACATTCAGAGACATTTACATAAGCATTCCAAGATTCATGAAAATTTGCTTCTAATCCCATCTCCCCCAACGACCATCCATCCTTGTCTCCAAATATTAGTTATGGTCGGGTTGCCGATGTGTGCAAGTTTATAGGAGTCCCCTATCATGAAGAGAGTTAATAAGTAGGTGGGGAAGGGCATGACTTTGACTACTATTGGGCCAAGGGTCAAGTCCTATCCTCACCCTATCGTCGTTTCCAATATTCCGAGGCCAAACCAATGTTGATGAGGCTGAAATGGTTTAGAACAACTCTCCAAACAATAGATATATTTGATTGAATTTTCCAACCCTCTTAATCCAATCTTCCGGCAAGCTTGGTGCTATATATTCTCGAATGACTATAGATGTCCAAAGACTCTATTTTGAGATAATTCTCCGGCCACATTTTTGCGGCGAATGCTTTGGAAAACAAATGAATGAAAAAAAATTCCATCACCCAAAATTTTAGGCTATCTTGTCCATTTAACCCAAGGGAGGACCATTTTCTCCCTGCCTTCGAGACCATAAAAAATTGTAGCAAATTATTATGATTTTCTTGAGGACAATCGTTGGTATCCTTGCTAGGGACATCGAGTATTAATTTAATGAGTATTGATCTTCCTAATTTATATAGTCATTTACAACACTCAAGAGAAAAAAAAGGTTGAGGAGAACGAGCTTAACCTAATTGTGCCTCCTTCATTCGCCTACTATGTCACATTTGTAAATATTTCAATATTGTCCACGAGTTTTTTTGTTTTGTTAGTCAAGGTTCAAACATTAGATTGTCTTCAAAATGTAGATTACAAAAAATCATCTCAACAAGCCCCCTTACTGTCATTACGACCGGACTTATTGAAATTTGGGCTTGGAGGAAGACATGAGAAAATGATTACATGTATTATTATCACGAGGCCTAGAGGCCATGACATACTAGTAGGAAACACAACTAGCGTAGCATATTATGGAGATGGTTTGGGCGGGAAATATAGGGGGAGCTCCGTAATTACCGAGCATGTTCATGCATATGATAATCAATATGCTCCACCCTTGCTTCCGGTACGAAGAGTGGTCATTGGTGCACGGTGTTGGCATATCGAGGTTGTCAAGTTGCTCCATGATTTCACTGCGACTAAATTGAATGCCATTAATATATGCAACTTGACTCGTTACGGTCTTCATACCTTTGTTCTCGGAGAATTTCGATGCTCGGTTGAATGTTCCATACTTGGGAAGCAATTGATTCCGGTGTATCAGGGGGTGACCACACAACCAAGAAAGCCGAAACGATCTCCTTAGTCTCATGACTATTTGACGATCTGACGAATCTCCCTCCTCCCTGCTCGGCTCTGCCTCGGTTGCCTCCTCCTCGGCGCGACCTTCCCCTTTGACGAGGCATCTCTATAGTCTACTCCCTTGACCGCGACCTTGGTGAGTGAATGTCTCATGCTCAAACACGGAAATCCGACCAAAGACTTCTCTACCACCCCGGAGGTCGAACAAAGGACGAAGGTGCACCACACGAGACAGAACAACTCCCCTGTGCCCCGTTAGAGAAGGGCAAAGCATCTCTGTTTAGATGCCCATAGGGCCGGCCTCTAGCTTTTCGATCGCCACCTTGGTGAGGATCCGCATCAACACAACTCCCCACCCCTCTCGTCTCAATCTTGCGGTCGACTAGCACCTATGAACGCGTAATTGAAGTCTCCTCCCTTAGAAAACCAATAGAAAGCACTTTACCTTCAAATTTTCAACGTTAACCCGTATGCCTCCTCGCCTCTCGCTTGTGCTCCACCATAGGTTCTAAATGGCCCAGCTACAAATGCAATTTCTTCTAGTTTTTCGTAGACTTCCCAAGGTCCAAAGGGTCGACCCAATGCCACCACTATCCACCAGTGCTGCTCCACTCGAATTCCTTTCATCGCTTCTCCCCCAAAGGTGAGACCCTGGGAGGGGAATGCATAAACATAGTAACCTTCTCCTCTTTTCAAACCCAATTCATTTCCCACGATATCCAAACACTACCGAGTGAGCGCCACGAGCCAAGCTTAATAACGGATTTCACAATTGACAACAATTGTCTCTATCCTATCTCATTATTGCTCATTAACGATGGTAGGGCGCATGTGGAGGCCGGACAAGCACGAAGTTGCCTCCCTCTCCATCTGTCCTTCATTGAAATCACCCCCATCGGGGGATTCAATATTGTCCCAAGTTTTTCTTTAGGGTGGATGTTAGAATATTTACACATTTAGGAGTTAGTTAAGATCAACTTGATCTAATGTGTCTTTAAGTGACATGTTTTTTTAGTGTGTTTCTTTAATATGAATTTAAAGCTATGTAATTAAATGTATGATGATATGTTCTAGACAAAAATTGATTCAAGAGTCCATATTCTCCTTGATACTAATATTGATTTGTGGCTTAACATCAATTGGTCCAAGATCTCTATGTAAAGAACATGGAGGGTTGTTTTCTAAAGATCAATTGTGAGAAACTCTTATGTCCAATATTTTTCTTTTTCATTGATATATAGCCTTAAGGGGATTTATTGGTCATGGTTGTGGACTATTTCTCTCTTTGAGGGTTTTAATCACATAATACATTAACATACTAATATTTGAAAGGAGTAAAGGCAAGGATAATTTGTAGAAAACTAGGAAGAGGAAGGAGGAGGATAAGAAGAGGAGAAAAAAAATTGGAGGATAATGAGCTCAGTCCCAACCCTAAACTCCTACATTTTTTGTTTGATTTATTCTAATCCTTTAATAGTAAAATCATAGATTTTTGAGACAACTATGGTTTGTTTTTTAGTTAGAGAGTTTACGGGTTCCACGGTGATATTTGAAATTTGTTGACGTTTTGAATCCATAAGAGGATCCATATTCGGGACAAGGATTGAAGAAAGATTTATTCTAATCCTTTTTATAGTAAAATTGTACCTAAAGAAAATATTCCTCTAAATTCACAAAACCCATACCATGTCCTTAAAACCCATAGATTTGTTGAATACATTGGCGAGTGCTTGTAATTGGTGTCAATTTTAGTCATTAATGTCAAGAATAGTCATTAATGACAAGTGATGTCAATTTCACGGGGAGCTTGTTGTAGTGACATGCATGATGCTTATGGTGTCATTTGGTTGTTGGCTAAAAGTAGACTATATTTAAAGGAATTTTGCCTACGGTACTTTTTCTCAAAAGCACATGCCAAGTCCTTCGTTGGATATCCATCTCCAAGTTCATTCCAAAGATATCCTAACTTCCAAGGGGTGAGAATAAAACTTCAATTGAAGATTACTCATTGTTACCAAAGGTTCTTGGTTCTAGAATGATCACAACAATGCCAAAGCGCAATAGCGAAATCGGGGAGGAACATGGCGACATGCGGCGAGTGTAGGAGTGGTATGATGTTGGACCCCACTCGTAATTACGGGGAGCTAGGCTATAGTGCCCGAGAGATTGATTAAGTTGCTAAACTCACTAGGTATCAAACTCGGTGAGATCCCGATTACCACTCCTTGTAATATCCGACACCTTGATCCTAATAATAGAAAGTTAACCGCTATGAAAATTCTCGTTTATTAGTTTTATTAATTGATGGATAAAAATTATTATTAAGTTAGGTTTCCTTTTTGATGAATATTGATACATGAACGAGTTTCGGTTACGATGCCAAAGACAGAATGGAAACTAACACAAACATTCACGTTTTTTTAGAGTTGTTAAATAACATGGTATCACCTTCAATATCCACCATGCATGATCGAGGTGGATATTGGTGACCACCCACCTATTCCACGCAGGGGACCCACCATTGATTTCTTTTAGTTTTTCAGTTTCCTTAATTGTAGCACGGTTTACTATTTTTTAGCATTTTTCGGGTCCTAAACTTCCGTAGTCGTTTTGAGGCCCTAAATGACGTTTTTTTGGGAAAACGGGGAGCAACATGAAAGTTCCTTTTGATGTTGCTCACATCAAAAGTTGTATTCCTCGAGACAAATATTTCTAACGAGGTATGTTGTGCTTCAAACGGAGATCTTATGCTAAATTTATGTCTCAGGAAGTTGATGTACCAATTTACCCAAACGGGGCCCATAGTTTTCGCGCTTCATCTCCTAGGGTTAGGTTTTTGGATGTTTAGGGTTTTCCATTGTTTCTCAATAATAAATAGGTCCTTAATATCATTATAACTAATTTTCGGAGGCTTGTAGCCACTCACATCTCTTCTCGGAGATAAGCTAACGATGTCTGAGGCTAGTTTATTTCCATTTTTTACGTAAACAAAATTCGGTTCTTTGATATTAATTAAATGAAGTGTTATTTTATTTGCATTTTTTGTATTTGTGGTTATATGTGTATTATTTTGCATTCCTACATAAATCCATATCGGTGGTATCGGAGCGGTATGCTCTTTCTCGATCCTTCTTTGCATGTACCCAACGAGGTTGGGGGTATCAGCGATTAGGGCTCAATCACGGATTTGAACCTTTGCAAGATCAACCTTGCAAACCTCGACAGGGCACCCATGGGGGGATGAAAAGAAAGATGAGGGAGCGGGGGAGATCCTATCAAAATGTTGCTCGAGGAGGCCCTCGAAAAACAAAGGAATGCGATGATGGATAACTTTTTCCCGGATCCTTCGACGATTTCCCACCGAAGCACATCTGCATCCGACGACCACTCTAGAGGCGTAACTCCTTTTAAGGTACAATTAAATTTTGACATTCCCATATTTGAGGGCCAAATAGATGTAGACATTGTAGATATATGGTTTAATCTATTAGAAGGATATTTCTCGATTCATGACTTTTCCAAGCGGGAGAAGATTATTTTTTGCAATCCTCAAATCTACCCCCCCCATGTCAAGGACTAGTGGGAAACCTCTTTCGTGAGAAAAAGGAAGAGGGGGGAACCCTCTCTCGTTCTCGATCATACCCACTTGGAATTCTTTCAGAGACGCCATCGAGAACATTACTATCCCATGGGGGAGTTATGAGGACAAGTACATAAAATATACCACGTTGTGGTAGTAAAGGGATCAAGATGTGCATGAGCTAACAAATATGTTCCATACCCCTACGCACAAAGTTAGGTATCAAAGATTCGAAAGAGAAAAAATTTGGTGTTGAAGTTCCGCAATTGTCTACACGGATATATTTGGGAGGAAATTGAGTTCCTCGACATCTCCTCAGCTGGTACGAAATACCCGAGTATGTCTACGAAGATTGAGAATAAATTCAAACAAAATAAAGCGAGACTTTCGATACGCAAATGAAAAGCAAGGGCATGGTGGCCCAAGACAACTTGTCGAAGCCACAAGCAAAGAACAACACCATGAAGTCGAATAAGGACACGAGAAAGTGGTGTGAATTCCATTTGGAAAGCTCCACTTAAAAACAAAAGTGAGTGTCGGGCCCGAAAGCAATCAACGGTGGCATAGATGAGGGTTTGTGAATCGGATGCATGCTCTAACTGCGAATCGGAACACGACAAGGGGAATGGAAAAAGGGAATAAGATTATTAATGTGGAGCCCAACGCCACCATTACCACTACAAAGATCCAAAAGGAGGAACCGAAAGATCCGGAGGAGAAGGAGTGTCTCTTCCAATCCCAAATGTGGGTAAAGGGTTCCCCACTACGGTTCATTGTTGACGGTGGGAGCCAAAAGAACCTCATTTCAGCAAATTTCGTGAAGATTTTGGGCTTTCCCTACCACGGCACACCCACATTTGTACGTACGGGTGGCTTCAACAAGAAAGGGATCTGCGTCGGCAACAATGTCGCCTTCCCTACATCATCAAGCCCTTCATAGATGACGTATTATGTGACATTTCCCCCCTTGATGTTTGTGATGTATTATTAAGCCAACTATAATTATGGAAGTGACATGTTGTGTATGAGTCCACGACCTCGTCTTGTTATTGTTACTTTGGGCAATAAGTTGTACAAGATACCGGAGGTAGCATTGCTCGTTGCTATCTCTTTGGTTATTGTAAAACAATGCGATGAGCTCATTTCCAAAAGCTCGGGGGAAAAAAAAATTGGATGATCCACCCACATGGCAAGAATAAGACGGTGGCCACGACCTCCAAACGAGGGCTCCTATGCACAACGACAAAAAAATGGACAAGGTCATGGAGGAGTACGGGGATATCTTCACCTCACCCATAGCGGTGCCTCTATAATGTCGGGAGTCAAGCATGCCATCGATCCGAACCAAGGTGTGTCGTTGCCCAATGGACCGATCTATCGGCACTATGTTATAGAGAATGATGAAATCAAGAGGAAGATTCAGGGAGCTACTGCGCGAAAGGTCACATCCGGCCAGAGTTCATCACCCTTTGGAAGCCCGATCATGTTGGTGTAGAAGAAAGATGGGACTTGGGAGACTTTGTATTGAATATTGAGCGCCGAACAAGATCATTGTCCGGAATAAGTACTCGACCCCGGGATTGATGACCCTTCTGGACCAACTCAAAGGGGTGAAATATTTCAGCAAGATTGACTTAAAGTCCGGGTATCACGAGGTACCAATCGAACCCTACGATTTGTGGAAGACTTCCTTCAAAGCCAAGTAGGGAATTTTCGAATAGTTGGTCATGCCTTTTGGGTTGAAGAATGCTCCCACAACCTTCATGAGGATGATGGATGACATCTTATGGTCATTCATCAACTCATTTGTAGTAGTGTACTTGGATGACATCACGATCTTCAACTGAAATTGGGCGGAGCACCTCCACCACATCCAACGAGGGTCCTCCAAACATTGCGGAAACATAAGTTGTGACCTAGGTTCAGTATTTGGGATACATTATTGATGAATGGGGGGTGCATGTGGATCCAACCAAGATCCAATTCATTACCCGAATTGGTCGGCCCCCAACCACTCTAATAGAGCTTCGCAAATTTTTTGGGTCTTGCTAACTTCTCTGCGAGGTCCATGTTAGAATTCTCTCATATCATTTGGCTCTTAAGTCAAGTCACCAAGGGAGGATCGAAAGAAAAATTCTTTTGGTCGGAATCTCAACGAAGGAATTCGTAGAATTGAAACAGAACCTCTACTCTCCCCGGTACTCACCTTACCGGACTTGGAACAACCATTTGAGATCAATATATATGCCTCGACTATGTTATTGGGGCAATGCTTACTCAACGAGGGGCATCTAGTGGCATATCACAATGAGACATTGTACGACAAAGTATTCAAGTATCCCACTTATGACAAAGAAATGTATTCCATTGTGCGAGACTTTCCGACAATGGAAGCATTACATTTTGGGGAAGGAAACGGTCATCCACACGGACCACCGACCCCACGTAGTTCATACGGACACAAGGGAAGTTGCGGAACGATTGTCATCGAAGTGGTCCACATATCACGCATGAGTTTCATTTTAACATCAAGTACAAGAAGGGAAGCACCAATAATGTTGCGGATACTGCCTGGACGATCATCGATCGTGGCACTAACTCGTCATTCTCAAAAAATTGTGGGCACAAAAACTTTTGATTGGTTGCTTCTCTATAAGAGAAATCCAAAATTCGGCCACACATACAAGACACTCTTGGAGGGTACACAAGTTCAAAATTTTCACCTCTAGGATGCACTATTATGTCACATGGGACACCTATGTGTTCCTTCAAGCAAGCATGCCAAGATGATTTGGGAAGCGCACTACGGTTGAGTCATTGGGCATTTCCGAGTCGATAAAATAGTGGCGATGCTGTGAAGTATTTCTATTGGCCGAAGTATTTCTATTGGCCGAACCTTCGAGGAGATGTCGGGAAGTACATCGGAACTCGCATTGCTTGTGCCATTGCCAAACCAACCATCAAGAAGCAAGGCCTCTATACTCGCTACCTACCCCTAGTTGACCTTGGGAATACATCTCCATGGATTACATATTGATCCTTCCTTCTATTGAGCATGGAAACAAGCTTGTGTTTTCATGGTCATCGACAAATTCTCGAAGATGGCCATTATGGTTCCCTACGGGGAAGAATATCACAGCAAAAGCCACTTTGCTAAACTCTTCTTTGAACAAGTGTGGCCGCACTTTGGGATCCCACGAGTCTATCATCTTAGATTAGGATAGTAAGTTCCTTAGCATATTTTGGTCCGACCTCCGGTCAATGCTTGACACCAAGCTCACAAAGTCCACAACTTTACATTCCCAAGCCGATGGCCAAACGAGAGGTCATCAACGGGATGATTGTACACATTCTATGCATGTACAATTCAAGTCATCCACGCTTATGAGATGAGAGCATTCCCTATGTAAAACACGGTTATAACCCGGGCTCTCCACGGCCCATTCCGAGTGGGATTGGGATTCCAGCCACTATGTCCCATTGACGTAGCCATGCCATTTGCGGCTACTTAGAGTCGATTCGACTCATGTCTAGTCCGAAGCTAACAATGGGAACAACTTCATTGAGCGCATTCGGCACACCCACCAACGAGGTTCATGACAAATTATATAGAGCCAATGCTAAGTATAAGCAACGACATGATCAACATCGGGTGCCACACAACTTCCAAGTGGGTGAAAAAGTGTGGTTACATTTGCGGAAGGAGTTGTTGGACGGATAAATCGTTCTTGCGGACAAGACCGATCTCCCTAGTACTAAAAGTATCTAGCAACAAACATGACCAAATAAACTAATCTTTCTCTAAGCATATATGATTTACAAATAGTTCTATAGAGGTGTAAAAGACCTACCTTATGTCCAATGCTTGTTTGAAGTTGTTGTTATCCTTCGCGCGCTTGAAGGAGTTTCGCTTGTAAACCCTGCAGTCACAAACAAACAAAGTATTACATAGCACTCGTATAGACATCATCATAAACCATGCTTATCATAGTGATCAAGGAATCTATGAAATAAACCATTAACAAACAGACTTATTGAGAAAAATGAGTATATTTGTATTAATTTCAAAAGAAGGAAAACCTTACAACTCTGAGCCTTGATGTTGTACGGAGCCTTCCCGAGGGTCCGGCGGAGTCTCCTCTACTTTGACAAGCTCTACACTCTTTCAACCAAGACAAATAGAGGTATGTAATCTCTCCTCACAAAGTCTTGTTTAAGCGAGTCCGAATCTCAACGACACTTATCTTCAAATATTCTAAAGCTTCAACTCCCTTTGAGGCTACCCAATGCCCTCTTTTTATAATGGAAAAGAGGAGGTTTTTTCTGTTCCAAATATGAAGGGATAGAATCCTTCTTCAAAGGGATAAGCTCCTCACATCAAGGGGTTAGCTCCATAAGGTAAGGGATACATGTACCTTATCAAAGCGCACATATTCCCGAAAAATTCTCGTCTAGAATCTTCTAGAATTAATCTCAAATCAACTTTTTAACTTTACTTTCTCGCCTTTTTAGTTTTACGAGAGTCCGCACCTATAACACATAGAAAGTGCGGTTACGGGATCCACGGGATAGGCCGAACATCGGGTGCGGGCCCGCGAGCAATGTATAGAGAAAGTGCGATACCAAAGTTTAGGAGATTTTTAGGAACTTTTCTCCGATTTTCAAGGCTTGATATGAAGAAGCTGATATGTTAGACTTGCAAAAGGAGGAATTATGAGTTATAATGAGCTCATACTCATAGCAGAATGTCGGGGATGACAATTTTTAGTGTAACATATTGCCCCCTAAAGTGCAAAGTCCGGAATAGATGAAAGCCGAAGTCTGTCATATATGAAGAGTGTAGTACTTTATCATTTCAAGGATCACCCTCAGTGGACACCCCCGGTCGGAACACTGTAAAAACATTCAATGCAAAATATATATATGTAATCATATTATCGTCGAGGTAGGCATTCCCATACTCGGATCAAAACTAACTAGAACTAACTTAAATTGTTCCGATACTGGGGAATGATTTTGAATACATCATAGTATAGACATGTGTAGACACGAGTATGGATGCGACCATCTATTTATAAATAGTCTCATCGTATGAATGATAACAAAATTCATCGCATCCCGGATGGTAGAAACTAGATCCGGGGTCTTGATTTCCACATCTCGAACTAGTACGATTCTATCCATGTGAATAAATGTGTTGAAGTCGAACATGGTAGAAACCACTTGATTACCGATCAATGATGTAAGCTGTTAACAAGTGTGAGAGAAACCACCAGTAATGTCAATGGCTCTCAAAGTACTCAGTAAAATCCATGAAATGTGAATGAATGAGCTGAAGTCGAACATCTCACGGAATCATTCGATCAAAGGTCAATGATGCAACCTCTCGTCGAAGGTGAGAAACCTGCCATTAAGGCATGCAGATTCCAAGGTACTGAAGATTTCTGGATCAACTTCCTAGATAATGAGTTGTCGTCGATAGAAAGTGATCCGTCATAGGAAAGCCCACAACACGAAATCATAGATCAAGTTTTGAAAATATATTGGCAAGGATTGACTCGGGGGATAGTCAAAATGGATGACGGATATTTTGCGGATGAATGGTTTATTTGAACTATCCTCTTGAACACATAACGACAACTGCAGATGGCTTGGTAACAATTGACCCAAAGCTAATACCTAGAAACCCAGTGAAGACTTTCAATGTGGTTTGATTAACTCGTTAGGCAAAGGATTTCCCAACCCGGGTAAATGAAAATGTCGTGTTCAAGAGTGGTTGATTTGGATTTTCGAAAAAATCAAAATACAACAAACACACCCATCTTTCTCTCTTTTCCCCCCACCATTTACGGCAAGTACCTCTTTATTTTTGACAAGCTTGAGGAGGATAACATTTGCTTGTTTATAAGCTCATCCTTCGGATGAGTCCAACTTAGTTTAAAATTCGAACCCTAAGAAGGAGTGGTTCGTTTCCTATTTTTAAAATTGAACGGGTCCTTTCTATCGTTAAATTTTAACGAGTCCGATATAGGAGAAACTCGGCGTTTTTCAATTTTAGGGAATCGAAGAAAAAAACTTAAGAAAACTCCATGGGTGTACTTTTTTCGTAAATTTAGTCTCTCGAGCTCGAAAAATGATAAAATAATGCGAGGAGAGAACTCTATTGACCGTAATTATTCAACGTATACCTTTTTTCGTAAATAGTTCATTTCGATCATAAAAGGGGTAAACTTATCTTGAAGGGACGATCATTCATTTACTTTAACGAGTTCGAATAATCAAGTGCTCGGAAATCTTTTCATGTTTAGAGAGTACGAAAATGGCTTAAAAGAGGACTCCAATGTTTCGCTTTTTACGTAAATTTTTGAAAGAGTCCGAAAAAAATGATAAAAGTATGCTCTTTGTTGAAAAATGATCGGTTTCTGAAAAATCCGGTTTCTACGCACAAAAACTTGAAACATTACACATACATGTTTAAGATAAGTAAAAATGCTTTCAAAAATACTCTTTTTTAAAGTGAAAAAATAAACAAATTAAAAATTCATTTATTCGAAAAAAAACTTATAAAAAGGACTTTTTCAATTTCATTTTTCTTGTTCGGTTTCGAGTGAAAAGTAAAAAATCTTTTGGATAAGAAAGTTCTGTGAAGATTCCGGAAAATCCGTCCAGCGAAATCGAGAACCGTCGGTCCCAGGGTAATCCACGACCTCTTAATCTTGTATTTCATCCATTTACAATTCGGGTTTTAGGCTTTATATTTTATTTTTTAGGGAAAAAATATGGTTTAAAAAATTCGCCGCGGGGGGTCCGCGAGTAAGACACATGGGACTGCGGACCCCGAGCGTTTTTCTACATAGAAAAAATTCATGGGTCCACACTCAACACACGAGAGCGCGTGCGTTTCTACGCACCGTGTATAAAGGCTAAGTGCGGACCTCGCGCTTCTAAATTTAAAACTCAAATTTTTTCATTTGCCGCCCAACATTTTCCAAATTAGATTGTTATAACTTGTGTTTCTATGCATTGCGGGAGTAACAAGATGTTGATTTGCAGAGAACGCGAACATGAGGGACGTGGATGACGCCGCAATGCTCCATTTTCCCACAATGCGAGCATTAAAAGCATGCGGTATATATAAATTCGGGCCATCCAAGGCATGAGGGCACAGGTAGACCTCTCGACATGGGCTGGTAAACGAGTGGAACGTGCGGGACCAATTTTTTCTTTATTGGTGGCCACCGGCTCGAAATTGAGCTGGAGGATATTTATTTTTTGACCTGGTTTGTCCAAAAGGGGCGAACAAGTTTCTCCGTTTGGGACTAGGCCGGGTGGCCGATCGTCGCTAGTCTTCAACTAGAATTACGTAATGATCGAGCAAACCCTAGGGACAAATGGATTGACATAAAAAAACATCATCCATCCCGAGTTAAAATTTATTGCATTCTCTGTTACACGGGACCGTGTGGGAGTCTTTGCGTCGCATGTGGCTACCGGTTCCCAAATGCGTATTTACGTAGATCATTTTTCACGGCACCATTTTCAGCGGGTGCGAAAGGCTTTGTGTTGGCCAATATAAAAGGCCACTTGACTAGAGGGAAGAATGGTAAACTAAAAAAAATTTGGATATGGATCCATTTTCGTTACCTTTTCTCTAGAGAGGATCCCCATGCTAGCTCCGCGAAAGTATTTCGTTGATGCGGTCGAGTTCGAGAACCTAGGATGACTCGTTGGGTCGCACCGATGGCCCGTCATAGTATTGAGGGTTCTAAAATTGTTCGATTTCCTCCTTCATATTTTCGTTGGGTCGGATCGCCAAATTTTTATCATAGAGGACTTTCCATATGCGGGATAGATTTTGCTGCGGTGGCCGAGAGATGACTCTCCTACGTAGGGAACAGATGGGATGAATCGAGTAAAAATCATTTTCAACAATTTCTAAGTTCTAATTTTTTTATTTTTTTGATCGTCTTTGAAGCTAATAACCAAAAGTTTTGAATGCGGATGTGGGCCCACGACGACCGGCCCATCTCCAACCTTATGACGGAAGACAACCACAGTTGCGATTGCACATTTCGACCCCGACGAGTCAATCAACGGAAATCTTGTCGACTTAGAGCATCATCTAGAGCGCCCGACTCTAGATATTCCGGATACGGACATAGATGAGATTCCACTCGGATTACGGGAGATACTTGATTGGTGTTCCAGGGACCTTTTAGGAGGTTCCTATGTAGGGTGGCTCGAGTAGTGGTCTCTTATCGTGATCACCATCGGTGATGGGATGATCGTTTGTAGACTCATATTTTGACTTTTTGTGTTATCATTTTACCGATCATAAGGTGTTTCCAACCTATGATCGAAGACGATGTATATTTTTTTGAAAACACTCCTATATTATGATATATCACTATTTACTGGCTATATGTGTGCATGTTATGGATCTTTCGTTTGTTTTTACTTGTTTTGATTATTGCAAATGTCGATTTATCATACTAGAAGCATCGCATCTGCTAATGTATTTAAATGTCTTGGAATATGTTGATATTCAATGTAATCAAATTCACGTTCCAAGAGACGAACTCTTAAAAAATAACCGTAATAACACCGGATTTCTAATGGTATAAACTCTGTTTAATTGTAATACAACAAGTTCAGAATCCAACCTAACAATCAAACTCCGAATTCCAAATGATATGGATTCGGACAATAACTCAATCACTGCACTATACTCGGTAATGTTATTCGTTGTTTGACCAAGGCTTACCCCATGCATGGAAACTAACTCGTCGGAGGGTGAATAAATAACCCAAGTCTGCGGAAGAAATGTTTCGTGTACTACGACAAGCACCATCGACAAAACCAATGTAGGTTTGAAGAGACGTCGACATCTACGATATCGGGAGTAAAACTCGGATAAGCGGGAATAGTGATAAAAACACACTTCTAAACTAGGCACACTTTTCTAATCTAAGACACACCGACAATAAAGAAATCTAATCTAATAAAAAAAATCTCCACACCAAGTTTTTAAGCATAATATCGCTTTAGATAAAGCCCATTTTCACGGGTTTATCCAAAGGGACACCGTCAAAATCTATCAACTCATAGGCCCCTTTTTTCTAGTTTTCATTTAATAATGAAAGGACCATGCCACATAGGCACGAATTTCCCGGCTCCTAGCTTATCGTTGGCTTGATCATAAAGTAAGACTAGGTCTCCTTCTAAAAAAATTTCGAGGGGTTACGCTTCGTCATCCCGAGCTTTAATTCGTTTAACATGAGCCTCATTTGCTATTGCGGCGTTTCGTCGATTCTCATCTAGTTGAGCCAAGTACAAGAAACGTTTCTCCTCTTCGAAGTAGCCGGGAGTAATTCTATGGCTAATTTCAATGACGGAATTTCGCATTCAATCGGCAACACGACTTCCAAACAGTAAACGAGTTGAAAGGGAGTGAAACTCGTTGATATTTTAACCGAGGTTCGATATGCCCAAAGTGCTGAAAATAACATGGAATGCCAATTCGTTTTGTGAATACCAATAATGTGTACGATCATGATGACTAAAACTTTATTGATGGCTTCAACCGGACCATTGGCTTGCGGATAATACGAAGTGGAACTATCATGGCGTAGGCCAAGTTGATCTGTTAGTTCGGTCATCATGACATTCGAAAATGACTTCCATGATCCGTAATAATGGCTTGAGGAACACCGAACCTAGAAATTATGTGATTAAATACGAAAGTTGCAACGAGTCTTGCAGTCGGCCGAAAATGTAGGCATCGCCTCGGCCCACTTAGTAAAATAATCTCATCGCTAAGATAATATATTCATGCTCCCCCGTACGAGTGAGGGTTACATGTAATAAAATCGATACCCCATTTCGCGAAAGGACCAACAGAAATTATAGGGTGAAGAGGAGTGGGTGGCATGCGCATTTTACGATCAAAAAAGTTGACAATTATGGCATTTCCCGGACGACATAAATACAATCTTTGAATAATGATGGCTAGAAATAACCAACGCGCAATATATTTTGGGCAATGGCATACCCGGACATATGAGCGCCACATGCTCCCGGAATGGCAATCATTTAAAACCTTTTCAGACTTCATCATGAGTAAGACAGCGTCGGAAAAACGAGAATCCGCTCCACGACGATAAAGTGTATCACCAATAATATTATACTCGTTGGGATTGGAAGCGTATTTTCCGTCGTCGAGATCGTGAAATTTTTAGGCCGAAAAGATTGGGTTTGGAGATAAACGATAATATCTCCATACCATGGATTAATAGTACTTATAAGAAACAAAGATTCGTCACGCAATGGACTCTTACGCACTGTTACGCAAAAAACCAAAGATTTATTTGCCTTGGATTTTTCAAATTCCAAGTCAAATTCCCTGTAGGATGACTATCCATTTAGAATACTTGCCCCCTAGCAATTGTTTGGTCAAAATGTACATCATATGGTTACGGTTAGAAATTACTTGTGGTTTTGCGTAACAAGATGTAATGTCTAAATCTTTGGACGACTTGTACAACTGCTGATGCCAATTTCTCCACATGTGTGTATTTGATCTCGGTCGGATGCGATTTCGACTAAGATAGTAAATCACATGTTCATTGTGAGATTCATCTTTCACGAACCAACACCATCCCAATAGTGGAATGAGAAGCGGCGAGGTATAAAAAAGTAATCCCGATTGTAATTGGGAGGATGCAATAACGGTGCATGGGTCAACGCGTGTTTAAGTGCATCAAAAAATCGATCGGCGATCTCATCCCACAAGAATGGAATGTTCTGTTTTAACAATCGGGTAAAACCCTTTGTAAGCTCGGCATAGTTAGGAATGAATCGATGTAAAAAGTTTGTTTTCCCCTACAAACTTTGAAGTTGGCGTAAAGTAGAAGGAGGAGGCAATTTAACAATAGCTTCGACCTTCGACAGATTGACGCGAATGCTCGCTTTCGAAACAATAAATCCTAGTAATCGACCCGATTCTACACGAGAAAACACATTTGTTTGGATTCGACCTAATTCGATAATGCCGACATCTCATAAAAATGGCTCTTAAATGAGTGAGATGATCGGCCCTACGCGATGAATGAGCGAGGTAAATCATCGAGATAAGGGTCGCACAATGTGCTTAATGTCATGAAATGCGTAAGACATTGCCCGTTGAAAAAGTTGCTCCAGCGTTCTTTAATCCAAAAGTTAGTTTACGATAAGCAAACGTACCCCACGGACAAATAAAAGCTTTTTTCGGTTGATCGACGGGGAGTATGTTTATTTGATTGTAACTGGGAAAAGCCATCCATAAAGGATAACATTTCACTTCAGACACAATCGTCAATTATTTGATCGATATAGGGAGTTGGATAATTGTCTTTAGGACAAGCTCGATTAATATCCCTATAATCGATGCATACTCTTATTGTTCCTTGCTTTTTTAGTCACGGGAAAAATATTTGATACCCAATCCGTTAAAGGGATTGGATAAATAAATCCTTTGCACGAAGTAATTTTTCAACTTCTGCTTTTGATGCCAGCGAGCTTTTCTAGGATGAATTTGACGAACAGGGTTTAGCATCCGGGTAAGTCTTAATCTCATGTATAACGATTAACGGATCGATTCTCGGCATTTCTTCATAGGACCGAGGCAAACACATCACGGAATTCTTGAAATAGGGCTTTATAAGTTTGAATTTCATCTTACGTCATGACAAGCACCTATATGAATGTTTTCAATTATTCCTGGTTTTTTCTTGAAATGTCAATGGGAACCGTTCGAGATATATTTTCCAAATTTAACTCGGGAATCGAGGATTTTGCAAAGGATTCCGTGGTTCTTTGACATACTCGATAGTAAAAAATTGAAGCGAAATCATCTTCAAAATGATCTAGTTCGGGTAAAAACGAAGATCGGTGATGTAGATCTTCCCATGGTAAATCGTCGATAGACAAAAACTCACAAATTTGCTCATCGGTATGAACAAGTTCGGGAAATGTCATTATGGGCTGAACTAGATATAGAAAGTGATTCCTCATGGATCCCATTCATTGGATCGGTTTCGGTTGAAGAGGGGTTGGAAAGTGACGAGTATAGCACGATACGCAATTTCAAATGGACTCAAAGGCATCATGCCATCAAATGAATCTAACTCGGATTCGGAAGGTACGATCCAAGGATCATCAAACATAACGAGTAGTACGACGAAATCATGTGAATATTTGCAATAGAAGACGATACGTTAGGAGGAGGAAAGGAAAAAATTTTCTAGTAAAACCGAGAATCTTTAATCAATCCTACTCCAACATCCTTATAAGGGATAGCCGCTTTACCAACATGTTGGATTGTTTACGTAGAGGTTGGGTCGGAAGAGAAATAAGTTAAGCGATCTATTGTAACGATCTTTCCTTGATATGGAAATTTTATGAGTTGAAAGACCGAAGAAACAACGACGATCATAGCATAAGACCAGCTGCGACCTAGGAGAAGGTTGTAATCTAGAGGGGCATCAACCACTTCCACATCTAGATTTACTATTTTACCTTCGACCCCTATGGGTAAATCCCTGCAAAATACCAAAAGGTTGAAAACCTCGACCATCAAAAGCCTTAAGAAATGTCGGAGATTGGTTAAGTGTAGGAGAAACAAGTTATTTCCAACAACCGAATCGACATAATACACGTTGAAGCTCCCTCATCAATCATAGTCCGAAAGATTGGTGCATTTTTTTACTAACAACTGGAATACGGAAAGCCATTTGGTGAGGTAGACGAGGTGTACTATTTTCTAAATCGAAGATTATAAGATTGGAATCCCGAATATCAACGGCTCCTATAGCGGGACAAAAGCAATCTACGTTGTGTTGGGCATGATTGCAGCACTTCCAAAGCCGACATTCGTTTGAAGGAGAAATAGCTAAATCTTCAACAATGTTGTAATTACGAGCGACTCTCGCATGTGAATTGAAAGCTGATTTATGAAGAACACCTTTAGCGAGCGGTTTGATTATTAAGTCCGGATTTTGTTTCTCGATACGTAGCGGACTAGAAACGGGGAGGAGGTGTAGTTGATGCGTTTGCATTAAAAGATTCTGCTTCTTTACCATCAACGGGATTCTTACTACCGTAATCTTGCGATCACGTCGCAACCCTTACATGAGACATCATCATAATAGGTTCTTCATAAGTAGTCGAGGTAGAACCAACCATCTTACTATCTTGAATTGGAAAAGGATCCTTCAAGACGACGAGTTGTTGCGATCCTTTAACGAATTTCGTAACTTCGGCTCGATATGGACATTCTTTCGTGAAATGATCCTCTTCACAAATGAAACAAGGATAGCGAGGTTTACGTTTTTTCGTCATTGGATTCACTTTTATCAGTTTTCTCTTTAGAATTCTTTTTGTTTTTTATTCTTCCCTTTCTTTTTACCACCGGATTTAGATTTGGTCGTAGATGTTTCTACGACATGAATATCGACGAAACTTTGGGAGAAGATTCTCCTTTCGAGGAATCGAGGTAAAGTTATAATAGGAGAAGAATTCTTTGAAGATTTCTTCTTGCTTTTAGAATTGATCGTACCTATCATACCGTCAACGGCATGAGACCACGAAGGAGCAGCGACTACTTGACCTTGCTTTGGAAGGTGCGGGGATTTTTTCATGTAAAGTACTGATTGCGTATAAACAAGGTCGAGGTGCGAGCTTGAGAAATTACTTGCTCTTCGAGTAACAACACCAGCCTTAGCTACATCTTTAGTAATCTTGGGTAACAATTATTTAACAAACCATTCCGCCCAAAAATTTGATCCGGAATATAAACTTTCACCAAACGTCTCCTATGTCGCCATTCATGGATATGATCGAAATATACGTAGACGTGGATTGTTTCAGATGAAGTTAATAATTCCGTGCCATTGTCGTATCCGACTGGGCAAATCGAAAATGAGTCAAGAAAGCGAGTTGCTAAGCCGGTGAAATTATGAAACAAGCCTCGTGGTAACTCAATGTACCATTTGGCTACAAGACCAATAAGAGTTCTTTGGAAAAGACGTAGGCGAATCGAATCATCAATAATTGAATTAGACGCACACCGGAGGTGATAAGTCATGACGTTATTTGATGGATCCTCTCTTGACTTACCTTCGAATTTTGGTATATCACTAGGCAACTTATGTGGCATTGGGGGACGATGCTCGATAATAAAAAAATTGGATCATTCGTAAGGCGCATCAAATCGAGGTAAATCTAAAGTTGCTATAAATGGTTATTGATGGTTAGGATCACGAAAACCTTGAGTAGCCAAAGCAGTTCAGGGAGGTAGATACCCAGGGATAGTCGGGAATCGGATTTGCATTAGGAATTGTGTAACCTTCGGGATAACCGAGATTAATCGTACCAAGCCGGGGGTTGTTGAGGTCTGTTGATAAGTATAGCCGAGTGTACGGTTGATACTAATAGTTTGGATTTTGTGTATAGGGACCGAATTGCGGTTGTCCCCTGAGTACGGTTAATACGTGAATTGTGGTTGACTTGTGACAAGCTGTACTTGTACCCGGTTTGTCTGCGAGTATACGAACCGAAGTCCGAACTAAAGGTCCCGGGCGGGGGTACAGAGACTTGAGGAATTTGCACGGATACGGGGATAGCCGAACTCGGGGTTACGGATACTCTAGAAACAGGTGTTATAGGTTGAACGAGTCATTGCGGTGGTTGCGGCGAGTTTGAGGCGGAGTCCGAGGTGAACTAGGCTCGACTGTTGAAACGGAACTAGGTGCGGGAGTTTGAATAGTTGGTTGGACGAAAGTTGCTAGGTTGAACCGAGAAACCAATAGCTATCCGGGTTGATAAGACATCCGCACATTAGGCTGCATAAGTCTGTTGATATTGGGATGGATCCCACACCATCATTCCGGGGTATTTTCCCGCGAAGGTTGAACATAAGGACCATAACCTGGATGAACGTAGGTTTGATAATTAAGTGGTACATTTCGGCTCCTTGAATAGATGGTTGACACTGAAGGTTGTTGGAAACCTTGAATTGAGTCGTCGACCTTGAGATTGATAACCACGAGGCATGTACTGAGGGTTTGGGGGTTGATAAGGACACGAGGAGCATATTGAGTTTGGGGTTGACCTTGAGGTATGTACTTGTCTCGAAGGTTGATACCCTTGAGGTATGTACTATCCTTGGGGTTGTCCCCCAAAATAATATGATTCCACGATTTGTCCTGGGGAAAAAAGCTACCTTGAGGTTGTGCCCCGGGTTGTAGCTCGACTACCTTGAGGTTGCCCTCCGGTGGTGACTGACTACTTAAAGGTTGCCCCCCTGAGCGATGAGCCCGACTACCCCCGAGGTTGCCCCCCGGGCGGTAACGGATTTCCTTGAGGTTGCCCCCCAAGCGATGGCGAGCGCCTTGTTGTTGAGGATTGGGAACATTACCGGACATCATAAAAAATTTTCTCTGCGTTCGACGTTTCAATTTTAAGACCATTGAGATGATAACACGTTTTCAATGGGTTGAGGAGGCTGCTCCCAGAAAGTACCGGATAGAGCACGGTATCTCGAAGGAACGGGAAGGACCACCGTGTAAAAATAATTCGCAGATGCAGGAAAACATGGATGACTCTTTCGCCATAATAGATGGCGGATAGTAACCTCCGGGTGTAGGATCAAATGGAACTCGAGGTGGATGAAAAGCAAGACCCGTATTTTCCAAAAAAAAATTTAAGGATAGATACCAAGCACTAGTTCGAATAGGGGTCCGTAAAAAATAGATTCACGCTCCCTAAGATTTAAATATTGAGGGGAGTCGGGAAGAGATATATCTTCGTCTAGATTAGTAAGTTCTTCAATAGAAATAAGACCGAGTGGAAGATCGTCGGTGACGATATTTCTTACCCTAGGTGAACCAAGATCGCTAGAAGTTGGTGAAATAAATCTGAGGATGTTTCCAAAACAAAAAGTTCGGTCTCGGGTTCATCAACTAGTTCACTTGGAAGGAGAAATATAACCGAGTAACTCGAAGCTGAAGTTGGCTTCTTGAATGTATTCTGTTGTAGGTATTTGATGATCAGGATGTATAACTATAGATGAACTTCCAATTTCTGTTGATCTAATTCTACTACTATTGGATGATACCAGAGCACGAAGCCCTTCAAGTTGACTTGGTGAATATTCAGGGGGTTTCCCTTGTATTCTCCGGGATTGTCTCGACAATTCCGCCACGATTAAAAATTATCTAATCACACACAAACAAAGAAAAATTTCAATGAAAACACCTAAAGTCTCTAAGAAACAAACAATTGAATCATACGCTTAAAAATCTAAGAGTTCAAACCACACACAAACAGTAACTTTCTGCACTAAAAACACTAGTTGGTGATGAAATCCAACTTAGTAGAGTTTTAACACGAAAAGGGCGGTTGGAACAGTTACCCCGACAACCTGCTTAATGAAACAGACCGGTGCAATTTTCTCCACTATACCATCTCGAGTGAAGATAACCCTCCGGAGAGTCCAAGTGAGTCTAGCCGACGTCTGTTCCAGGTACAGTGGGATCTTCCCTCCACCGTCACCTTAGGAAAGAATCCTAAAGATTATGGCCACTAAGGTTACCAACTGAAACAAATATACCTGGGGGAACAGTCTACGATCCGACACACACGCAAGGGTAGAGTAACAAAGCTCAATCCCCTTGAAGGCTCCTTGAAATAATCCAAGGTTTACCGACAAGTGACCCCAGGCTCCTCGACAATGGTCTATCCAAGGTTTACCATTGTTAATACGTGTATATCTTCTATCGTTCCCAATGAGGAAGGATTGATTACCCCATTGATTCAGATATGATCTCGTGCTTGACTCCTTTAGGAGGAGCTTCCCAGAGCATAGATGTAACAATTGGAATTTCTTCCTACCGCAAGATTTGTCTACTTGTTTGTTTTAGCTATCTTGGAGAGTTAATTACTCCCTACTCCAAGATACTAGCCTAAGCTATGTTGGTGATAAGAGCCCTAGAAATAAAAGATTACTAGATGAATTTTAATTAAGCGTTACTTTTATGAGTTGTTTCTTAAGTCAATGGGTGCGGAAATGAAACTTTGGATGATGTGAAGACTCGATTTCCAAAAAAAACTAAAATGCACCTAGAATGATAATCAATTCTTTTTCTTTCAATGAACTTCTATCTAAGAAAGAGTTGGAGAATGCAATTCTTTTAATAAACAATTCCTTCTTTAAACATGAAGAATGATTGAAAGAAAATATTTTGTCTTTTCAATGATGATATATATCAAGCTCATAACAAAATCCTTTTTCTTTCGAAACTTGAAGCTACAAAACAAATTTCCTCCAAAAGAAAGCTATAAAAATTAAAAAACTACTCAAAACTACAAAATCTAATCTTGAGAACTATGATTTTAAACAATCTAAATTGAGTAAAAGTTTTAAGATTTTTTGAAGAATGTTTTCCTTAGTTGTTTAGCAAACTAAGAGTCTATTTATTTAGAATAACAAACAGATCAAAAACACTCAAAATATGTTTTTTTTTTTATAAAAATGAAATTCAAAACTTTCAACCAAGTTTTTTCGAAGATTCGCAAAGAAACAAAAGGCTCTATTTCTCAATAAAGGATGTTTTCACAATTAGGTCGGATTCAAAAAGACAAAAAGAGATCAATGTAATCTTAGATTCTTCAAACTGTCAAAGCTTCGAATCGCTACAAAGACCAAGTAGAAAAACAATCCAAAATGCAAAATCTTCTAGAAAATCATGAAAACACCAATACTGTTGGAGTTCATTCACAAAAAATTCTTGACAGAAACAATAATCAATCTGGGCAAAAACCAAAGAGCTAAATCCAAATAAAAATAAACTAGAGAAAGAAATCTAGAAGTTTTCTAAAATTTTCACAGGGTCCGCAGGCAACCAGTATTGACAGGTGCGGTCCCGCACTGTATTCTTTACAGAAAGTGCGAACCTGCCCGCACTGTCAAAATAAGCCAGAGTGCGGTCCTAGGAAAAATTATAGAAAAACTTAAAATATTTCTAAATTTTCAAAAACAGGGAAAATCTAAATTACCCAGACAGATATGTATCAATCAAAAACCAGGAAAAAATGTTTCCTCAAATCAAAAATAAAAGAGAACCAAAAACAACAAGTTCTTTCCCCAATGGAGTCGCCATTTTGTTGTGTAGATTAATCCGTCTTGCGGACAAGACCGATCTCTCTAGTACTAAAAGTAACTAGCAACAAACAACCAATTATACTAATCTCTCTCTAAGCATACAAGATTCATAAAAATGCTATATAGGTGTAAGGCCTACCTTATATCCAGCGCTTGCTTGATCTCGTTGAAGTCCTTCCCGTGCACTTGAAAGAACGTTCCTCGTGAATCTGCAGTCACAAACAAGCAAAAATATTACATAGCACCTGTATAGACATTATTATAAATCATACTCATCATAATGATCAAGAAATTTATGAAATAAACCATAAATAGATAGTTTAATGAGAGAAATGAGTATATTTGTATTAACTTCAAATAAAGAAAACCTTTACAACCCGTGCCTTGATGTGGTGCAGGTCCTCTTGGGGTCCGAAGCAGGAATCTCTTCTAATTTGACAAGAATTGCACTTTTTGAACCAAGACGGATAGAGGTGAGTGATTTAACCTCACAGAAAGTCTTAGTTAACTAAGTCTGAATCTCAACAGCATTTAACTTCAAATATCTTAAAGCTTGAACTCCCTTTGAGGCTACCCAAGGCCTCTTTTTATAGTGGAAAAGAGGAGGTTTTCTGTTCCAAATATGAAGGGATAGAATCCTCCTTTAAAGGGATTAGCTCCTTACATCAAGGGGTTAGCTCCATCAAGTGAGGGATGCATGAACCTTCTCAAAGCGTATCCATTCCCGAAAATTCCCATCTAGAATCTTCTAGAATTCATCTAAAATCAACTTTTTATCTTTACTTTCTCGCCTTTTTGAGTTTTACAGAGGTCCGCACCCATAACACAAAGAACGTGCGGTATGGTTTCGCAGGAGAGCTGAATTTTAGGTGCGGGACCGCAGGAAATGAATAGAGAAAGTGCGATACCAATGTTTAGGGGATTTTTAGGAACTTTTCTCTGATTTTGAAAGCTTGACATGAGGAACTGATATGTTAGACTTGCAAAAGGAGGAAGTATGAGTAATAATGAGCTCATACTCATAGCAAAATGTCAGGATAACAGTTTTTTGTGTAACATCACAGAAAGTCTTAATTAACTAAGTCTGAATCTCAACAGCATTTAACCTCAAATATCTTAAAGCTTGAACTCCCTTTGAGGCTACCCAAGGCCTCTTTTTATAGTGGAAAAGAGGAGGTTTTCTGTTCCAAATATGAAGGGATAGAATCCTCCTTCAAATGGATTAGCTCCTTACATCAAGGGGTTAGCTCCATCAAGTGAGGGATGCATGAACCTTCTCAAAGCGTATCCATTCCCGAAAATTCCCATCTAGAATCTTCTAGAATTCATCTGAAATCAACTTTTTATCTTTACTTTCTTGCCTTTTTGAGTTTTACAGAGGTCCGCACCCATAACACAAAGAACATGCGGTATGGTTCCGCAGGCAAGCTGAACTTTAGGTGCGGGACCGCAGGAAATGAATAGAGAAAGTGCAATACCAATGTTTAGGGGATTTTTAGGAACTTTTCTCTGATTTTGAAAGCTTGACATGAGGAACTGATATGTTAGACTTGCAAAAGGAGGAAGTATGAGTAATAATGAGCTCATACTCATAGCAAAATGTCAGGATAACAGTTTTTAGTGTAACATCAACTGAAACAAACAATCTTCAAAAAGGTCCTTCCCAGACATTGAAGATACTTCAACCTTATGAAATCAATCAAAAACTCTTTTCTATGTATGGAATTCATATT